>JAULUF010000084.1:2515000-2687500 GCA_031834385.1 Semotilus atromaculatus
CAAACCGAGACATATTTTTAGTCTGTTTGTTTGTAGCGCACCTGGGTTCAGACGGCAGCAGTCACACTTATTCAAATGAACCGAACTAACAGAGCAATCGCACCAGAGTTCATTATAATCCAACCAAACATGCCAAGTGTGAACACACCTTTAAAAAACAAAACTGGCAGCTCACTGAGGTGTGGACCGTGTGTTTTCCAAGCCAAGAATGTCAGCAAATGTTCTTGATGACAAAGACTGAGAGTTGCTCTTGCTTTTAATAAACGCGGTTATAGTGTTTTATCTTCCTGTTCTGGGTGTTTGTACTTTCGGCTGTACTCACATTAATGCTGTGGTTATAATTCCAGATTTTGATCCGAGAAATGTTGAATCCTGGGGATCGTTCCACATTCCTGATGATGAAGTACAGCTGGACCGGCGGCTGGAACGGACACGTCCACATGTGACGCACTTTTGTGGTCTAAACAGATACAGACAACATGCTAATTTTAATGCATTCATTATTATTAATTAGTGGGCTACAGTAGTAAAGTACACAAATACTTACTTTAGTTTTCCCGTTGACGAGGGCGGCGAGATTCCCGGGCTGGTCCGTGTTTCGAATGTCCAGGTCATGTGGAGACACGTAGAGTTTTTGGCTTTGAGGACAGAAGAACTGAACTTCTGTGAGCCCGACCTGGCCCGGGTGACCCCAGTTTGACAAGATCTCCATGGTGACGTAAAGAGTGGGCGTCACCTGCAGAGATACGTCCGTCTGCTGTCATGGAAATAAAGAACGTATGATTCAAACTCAATGTAAAACTCAATACCACTCAAAACGCTGGAGTTTCGTTCTTCTACACGCTCATGAATGCTTTCATTATAACTAAAAGGAAGATTGCAAGATTTTTGTATGATTGTCATATTTTTTGCGTTTCATGTTTTTATATTGGTATCTTTAAGCAAATTGTGTGTTCATTCAGTAAAAAGCAGTAAGTGGTCTTTTTTTTAAACAATTGTTGATTTTGCAGTGAACAATTTGCATGTAATTTCTAATAGCTGTTTTATCCAGATCATGTCTTTTTAACGGGAGAGGGCCACAAAATAAAACATACATTTTAAAATCTAAAAAATCTAAAATTTATTATATAATTAGGGCTGGTCGATATCCATCTATATATATATAAAATAATGTATATTAGGGCTGTCAAAAGATAAAACATTTTTAATCGTGATTAATCACACCCTATTGTGCAATTAATCGCATACTTATCATGAAATTAAACATATATTTGGTTTAATACGTTTATTTTGTCATCATTTGGTATATCCAGTGAAGTAAACCATCAGATTTAAGGATTATTCTAAAAAAAGGACACTTGGAGACTCCAAAAGACACCAAATAACCAAATAATATAAGGAGCCCATAATTCATAAATGTATGCACACCAAAGCACCAATGAAAAGATAACATTACAGAACAAAGCTTTTCAGAATTCTGTGTACAGTGCAACAAAAAAGAGCTTGTTTGCATTTTAAACACTCAGCTCACATACGGACTTACGCTTGCTACTGTACGGCTCCTGTACATTAGCGCAATCGCAGCTTTACCTTGATTACAATCCGCATTCATCCAAACTTTACTAACGCGACGCTGGTTTGCTTTATCCAGCCGATAATCGTAGTTTGCATATCATCTGTTCTGACGTTCGGTTCAGTCTCTATTTCACACAGCATGATGCGTGAGAGCTAAAGAAACAATCACAGAATATGACAGAGCTCGTGTTTTAAAGCGAAACACACACTGAAATGAATAATTGACTGAAAACTGTCCGCGAGTCACTGTTCTCTCTGGCATCTCTGATGTAATAAACCTGGACTTCTGAGATCATGTAACTGCGTGACGTAAATTACATTAATGACCTCAATGTCACAGGCTTCAGTCATTTATTTGTGTTAAATCATTTTAATGTGTTAAGGATTTTGAATTAATCGCATGCGTCAATATCCCTATTAAATAGTCACCTTTATTTATATAGCGCTTTTTACAGTAAAGATTGTATCAAAGCAGCTTCACAGTGATAACATGAAAATAATATATATATATGAACATCTTCAGCTCTATCGCCCAGCCCTATCAGTTATCAGGTCTATCAGGTCAAGCTGGTTAGAGCAGGTAGAACAATAACCATGGTCCAAATCAGATTAAATGAGATCATAAATGAGATGTGAGATATACTCACAGGAAGAGTGAAGCTGCTGCTGTCAGTGAGATCAGACTTATCGTCATCGATCCTCTCTAGAGCCTTTAACAAACACTTCTGCTGCCTGAGAGACAGATAGAGGGTGCAAAGTTGAAAAAAAGAAAAGAAAAAAAAGATATATAACCATTTAGTTGCCTTCTGCTGTTCTTAACTAAATAATTTAAAAAAATGTTGTATTTATTGTTAATTTACACTACTTTTCAAATGTTTGGGGTCAGTAAGAGTTTTCTTTTGAATGAAATTAATCATTTAATTCAGCAAGGATTTAATTGGATCAAACCTGTCAGTAAATACATTTATAATGTTACAAAAGATTTGTATTTCAAATAAACACTGTACTTGTTTCTTGAGCAGTAAATCATCATATAAGGATGATTTCTGAAGGATCATGTGACACTGAAGACTGGAGTAATGACGCTGACAATTCAGCTTTACAATCACAGGAATAAATGAACTAAAAACAGAAAACAATTTTAAACTGTAATAATATTTCACTGTATTACTGTTTTTACTGTATTTTTTGATCAAATGAATGCAGCCATGGTGAGCAGAAGAGACTTCTTTCAAAACATTACAAATCTGACCAACTCAAACTTTTGAACGGTAGTGTATTTAGATTTAGATTTAATGCTGTCAGTCACACATATTGCGATGCCAGATAAATACAGCTCTGGCTATCTTTAATTACGCCAACAGATATTGCCCTTCTAACTAGCTGCAAATTAGTAATATAGCAGATTTTTGTTACTTCAAGTAACTTAACTAACTAAAATCTAGTTTCCCAATACTGATGTCTGTTATGTATGCTTGAGGAATGTATACCTGGGTTCCATGAGAGCGATTCTCCGCATAGCTCTGTTAACCCGATACTGATCATCACCACCATCATCATCATCATCATCATCATCCTCCTTAAAAATATGCAGACAGGCATTATACACTGTCACCTTAATTAGGCTATATTATCTATCATTTACATATGAATATGACATTGTAGAGTTGTGTGTTGTGAGTGAAGCTGTACCGGTGTGTGTTGGGCCGTCCTCCTCTCCTGTCCTCTCTGCCGGTGTGTTTGCAGGGGTGTGTTTTCTCTCTGCAGGGCCTGAAACACACCGACAGCCGTCTCGTCTGGATCTCTCTGCTCCTGCACCTTACGAGCCGCAGACAGGGGGCGCTCCACACGACTGCACGACACTACAGGACAACCAATCAGATTCGGTGCATGGATTCCAGGAGTTAAGCATCAACATGCTATTAAACTAATGCTGGGATACTTTAATAAAGAGCTGACCAATAGGGTGGAAAAAATTTATTAGAAAAAAAAAAAACCTCCAGGTGTCCCGTGCTTGTTTGTGAGGCATATAGATCATTTTTACTATAATATAATATAATAGCTAAATAAAAAATATTAAAAATTAAAACATTTAATTTAACAGTATATTATTTAACTGTATATTTCAATATTCACGACAAATAAAATAATAATAGTAATAATACTTTTGTAAAATTTCAATACTAAAATGTAAGGCTGTCTTAATGTCCCTTCTTTAATAAACCCTAATCTTAAAAACACACATAAATATTTGATCAAATAGTACATTTAAATAATATTGAACTATTTTTATTAATAATTTGGGTCACTGAATGAATTGTATTTAATCTAAATCTCTCTGACTTTGTCTGCAATCTGTTTGCTGTAAAGCGGCCCACACCTCATATCTATATTTCACTTTAATTTGTTAATGTTTACTCATACACTGATGAGTAAGTGTGAGTGGCGCTTACGTGACATCGCCGGTCTACTTTCACACGCTCTCTCGTTCGGTCTCCTCACGGTCACTGGTTTGGTAGGGATGTACGACTCCACGTTGTCTTTTCTTTTAGCTGAGAGAGAGTGTTCGATCTTCCGTCCGCCTGCGCACAAACATTCATTGAAAATATGGACTATTTGCACTGGGTTTACAACCTCATTTTGATGGTTTGTTCACTTGAAGAGAGGTTAGACACTTGTTCGCTCTATCAGGAATCAAGAACAAAACTAGAGCCGCATTTGGGGTGAAAAAATTAATTGCATTTAGTTTGTGTGTGTGTGTGTGTGCGTGGGGGGGGGGGGGTAAATGTTGCAATTAAAAAAAAATTAAGAGCTCCACGTTTGCTGTGCTTTTTTGTATGGCTTTGCATTTGGCCAAAATGTTGTGTTTATATATCAATCATAATTGTTTTATGATTATGATTATTAAATTAAATGATCAAACAAATCAAGACATATTACTGTTGTAATAACACTATTTCAATGTAAAAGCAAAAAAAACACACTGTTTAAGAAAAATAACACTGCTGTCAGATATCATCACCTTGTGAGGAGGGGCCAAATTCCAGCATGATGAGGTCACCATGTCCGAGCTGCTTGTTGATTGGCTGGCTTGTGTGTTGGACAGGAAGTGTGAGGTCAGGAAGGCTTTCGCTGCTCTCCTCTCTCTCGATCTGTTCTTCTATCCACTCGTCCTCCGACTCCTCTCCGGCTGAGTCTCGAGTGCTGCGCCTGACGCTCTCCTCCAGGCTGCGCCGCAGGGCCTGAAACACACCAACACTAGTCAAGCAGTGTGTAGCAGACAAACAAACTATATCAATGATGACACAATATTCACAGGCTGTGTGTGTGACATTTGCTGCTGACCTTGACCTGGTCAGGATTCAGAAGAACTCTGTCGACAGGCTCCGGCTCACAGCGTGACCTCTGACCGAGTGAATGAGACACAAACACAACGTGAATACAACAGCAACAACTCTAAAATGCTTTTACAAATGGAAAAATGTTCAGAATGGCATAGGACCTGACATTTTTGAAAGAATTGTGCTGTATGTATAACAGACAATGTACGCTAATTTCCTTTATGCGTGGAATACCTGGATAACAACACACTACTTTTGCACTGTATCAATGCAATGCGCTAGTGACAGTATTTGTTTAAATGCTCATTATTTGTTGATTTCAAATGCAAAATTACCATATTTATGCAGCTGTGTGAAGAATTACCACAATTACTACATACAGTAGCAGCCAAAAGTGATGAAAAAAGGGATATTTGTTTTTAATTACCCTACAAGTTTGATGAAACTATAAAAATATAAATATAAATAAATGTATTATATATATATATATATATATATATATATATTTATATATAACGTTTAACAAATTTGTAATAATATTTTTAATAATAATATTTATAATATTATAAATAATATTTTCCAAGGCCGGACACTATGAGTTATTCATGTTTTTGAATTAATAAATAATTATTCACATGAATAATGACAGCAAAATATTTGACTACATTAATTCACCTCAAAATACACAAGAAAACCCTATTTTAGTTGTTTTAAGACTCGCAACGTTCAGGTGGAGCTTAGAAGTTGTGATTATGTAATTATGGATGCAACATTACTCAAGACACACACATATTCTCACCTCCATATCCACGGTCTCGTCCGGCTCGAAGTCATCGGAGTATCTGTGCTCCGGTGAAATCTTCTCTGTTCTTCCCGTCTCAGTGCAGATGTAGACAGACTCCTACAGTAATGTGCATTCAGTTAAAATGCAGCGCCAGAAAAGAGCAAATCTAGCAGGGTGTCTACAGATATAAACAAGTTCAATTTAAGACTTTAAGACCTTTTTAATGCTACTTTGAATGAAATTTAAGACCAAACCTGTGATGGAAATACACATTATATTACATACGTATATGCAATATTTAATGTTTAACCCAAGTAATTGAAGTAATTTAATATTAACTACTTGTTTATTGAACTAAAATCTATGAAACATTTGCAATCGTGAGAATATTCAGCAAAATAGCTCCCGTCATGTTATGTTACTTAACTTTATAATATGTTATAAATAAAAAAACTTTTTATGTGCTGTTATGCTCATTTGTTTTGATTTCTCACTATAAAATCTCTCACAGAGACAGTCTCAACAGCACTACCAGAAATACATGATCATGATCAATCGCTGTTTATGTAATAAAATCATGAATCATTCTCACGATTCAATGCTTCACTGGTTATTTGACGGACATTGGGTCCGTCAGACTGGAGAAATTTTTGCGATAATGTGACCAGAAATATTTAAGACCCATCAAATTTGAATTTAAGACATTTTAATACTTTTCAAGGCCTTTTATTAGGAAAACTTTATTTAAGACATTTTAATACTTTTTAAGGACCCCGGCCACCCTGTCTAGGGTGAGATAAGTGTTTGGGGTTTGTTTAAATCAGTAATGCAGTTAAAGCAACACCAAGTAACTTTTCCTCTGCGGTCGCCCTACTGGTTGGAAGCGGAATTGTCCATTACCGCTGTCGTAAATAATGTATCCTACCGCAGCCTACTGTCGCACACACACTCGTTGTTTATCAGCACCGGCTGTGGAATGAACGATGTCCACGACAAGGTACAGTATGTTGCATGATTTCATGAAAGTATGATGTATTGCGACATCAGAAACGAAGAAAAGTAAAATAATGACACTTGACGTAAAGCAGTCGAATTTTGTAGTTCTTTTTGTGCTCGGGTTACCACCCGAAACCCGAAGTTACATAGTGCCAGTAAAAACGATACAGACCCCGTCAGGCTATGGCAGGCGTGTAATTTAACCTATTGTAAGTCCATGTACCATCACAAGGGTCTTGGGAATATATTATGAAGGTTGAAAAACTACAAAGTGTTACTTTAACAGTGACATTAGTAACCAGCACTAGTCAGGGCATTACCTGCACCCATCGGCGTCTCTGTGTTTTCTCAGGTGCCGTGTGGCTCCTCTGTTTCTGTCGGTCTAGTTCACACTCCTCTGCTCTCGCTCTGGAGGAATCTGTGTGAACACACACTTTCTCTCATCCGGCAGGTCACAGGAAGCCTGCGCTCGTACGTCAGTGTGTGGTGTGTGTTTACCTGCAGTGTGTGGTGTGTGTTTACCTGCAGTGTGTGGTGTGTGTTTACCTGCAGTGTGTGGTGAGTGTTTACCTGCAGTGTGTGGTGTGTGTTTACCTGCAGTGTGTGGTGAGTGTTTACCTGCAGTGTGTGGTGTGTGTTTACCTGCAGTGTGTGGTGTGTGTTTACCTGCAGTGTGTGGTGAGTGTTTACCTGCAGTGTGTGGTGTGTGTTTACCTGCAGTGTGTGGTGTGTGTTTACCTGCAGTGTGTGGTGAGTGTTTACCTGCAGTGTGTGGTGAGTGTTTACCTGCAGTGTGTGGTGAGTGTTTACCTGCAGTGTGTGGTGAGTGTTTACCTGCAGTGTGTGGTGAGTGTTTACCTGCAGTGTGTGGTGTGTGTTTACCTGCAGTGTGTGGTGTGTGTTTACCTGCAGTGTGTGGTGAGTGTTTACCTGCAGTGTGTGGTGTGTGTTTACCTGCAGTGTGTTTACCTGCAGTGTGTGGTGTGTGTTTACCTGCAGTGTGTGGTGTGTGTTTACCTGCAGTGTGTGGTGTGTGTTTACCTGCAGTGTGTGGTGAGTGTTTACCTGCAGTGTGTGGTGTGTGTTGTGGTGTGTGTTTACCTGCAGTGTGTGGTGTGTGTTTACCTGCAGTGTGTGGTGAGTGTTTACCTGCAGTGTGTGGTGTGTGTTGTGGTGTGTGTTTACCTGCAGTGTGTGGTGTGTGTTTACCTGCAGTGCGTGTGTTTCTGTGAGTCGGTGGATGGGCTGCTTCTAAAGGCTGTGTGGTTTTCCTGCTGGATCTGTTGTGCGCCGCATTAGCAGTGTTGATGTGAGCGCCGTTGATGTACAGATTGAAGCCCTGCTCTAAACTCTCCAACTCCTCCTGACGGGGATCTTTCCTCTGCAGTCTCCTCAACGCCCTGAGGGAGAGCATCACACACGACACGAGCTGATCGGCCCACATTTACTGAGCCGAAGAAACATGCAGGTAGAAGGGCAGGGAAATAGGCAATAGGTCTGAGAAATTATTCTATTTTAACTCTTCACTCGGTGTTCATTTAAGTTTATTCAGGCAACTCACGCTTCATTTAACCCGTTGACCGTCTACTCTCACTGTCCTTATTGGATCAGCAATAAATCTTACATTTTTGATCATGCATGTGGTTTTATGTCTCATAAACTTAAACATTCGTTTTCTTGTGACATGACTGTGAGTTTTGTAAGTTTTTAAATTGTCAAAAGTTTGGGCTTGACACAATTTTCTTAAATGTTTTTTAAATAAGTTTCTTGTGTTCACTAAGGCTGCATTTATTTGATCAAAATACAGTACAATTAATAGTAAAATTGTACTACAAATTTAACTGTTTTTTGTTGTTGTTGAATATATAGTCAAATGTAATTTATTCCAGTGATCAAAGCTGAATTTTCGGCTGCTATTTTACTAGTCTTCAGTGACACTTGATCCATCGGAAATCATTCTAATATGCTGATTTGCTGCTCAAGAATATTTCTTATTATTAATATTAAAGTTATGCTATTTCATATTTTTGTGAAAACTATGATACCTTTATTTTTTCAGGATTCTTTGATTAATAGAATGTTCAAAAGAACATTATTTGAAATAGAAATCTTTTGTGAAATTATAAAATTTATTTTTAGTAGGTTTATTAATATTAGAGAACAATAACAGTAATGAAATCTAATAGTATTAGACTTAAATGAAATGTAACTTTTTAGCATGCCGATTAAACAAGCTGAGATGTGAATGTGTCCCAACAGAGGATTGGACTCATGTGATCATGTGATCTGAAGAACGGCCAGATATTGTTTCAGTGGCAGTTAGATATTTACAAGCAGCCGAGTTGAAAGACTACACGTCATTTAACGTTACAAATTTCCACGGCCAGTTAGAATTTCACTCTAGCAGGTTTTCAGCCAATCAGAGGAGCTCATTAGCGCGTCCAATCATGTAGAACGTCACATGTCTGAGCGTCGTAACTGAAGCCATATCGCTCAACCTGAGCTCACACAGTTAACCTATTTTTGTGTCATCTGACCTGTGTTTGTACATTTGTGTCCGGGTGTGTCATCAAACCTGTTTTTGTGCTGAAGGTCGATTAAATATTCATCCAGCTTCTCCTCAGCGGAGGACAGTTTTCCTCCCCTGCTCCTCTTGAGCTCCTGCAGACAACACACACTCTCTGTGGATCTCAAAGTACGATCATCAACAATATATGACACACTAGATGATCAAAACGCTGGTGCACAGACAGAGAGAGACAGATGTGAAGAGAGAAGAGAGTTGGGATGGGAATCATCCTGGTTTCATTTAACCATTATTTTAATTTCACTGTAATAAAAAAAAAAAAAAGATTTTCTTCTTCAGCATTTGTTGTCTTGTTTTGTATTACAAATAGCTTAAACTTCTTAAATCAAGATACATTTACTTGAGATGCAAAATTACATAAAGATATTGAGTTTTTGGCTAAAATAAGAAAGAAAAAATCTGCTAAAATCTACCTAATTCAATATTTTTTTCATACCCTATTGGCAGATGTTTTTTTCTTGTTTTACGCATAAACTCACTCATTTTTTATAAATTTTTCAGAAAACAAGACTTGATATCTTAAGTCTTCTGTTCTAAATGATATCTAAAATGTTCAATACTTGAAATAAAAAACAAGACAAAACTACTAAGTAAGAAAATAATTTTTGCAGCGTTTGAGAAAGAAAACCCAATAGTTATATAGTATATATATATAGCATATAGTTTGTATAACTATATGCTATACAAAACATTGATTTATTACAATATCCATGACTACACACTGCAATGATGAATTTACGGCAGTTCCTGATTCATTTTGAGTTGAACATGATGAAAATATTAACATTTCAAGCAAGTCAAAAAAACGTTTCAACTGATTCAGTAAGGGATTTGTTTGACTGAATCAAACTAATAACTCATGAGTTTGGCTGCATCTGAAATCACATACTTCCAGACTATACAGTAGGCGGAAAACAGCATGTGACAAAAGAAGTATGTCTGAATTCACAGACATAAAAGAGTAGGCAACAACTACCCACATGACCTACTGATAATGGCTTGATTCTGAAGTGAACATATGATGGACACTTTACTATCCCATGAGGCCACGGGAGAGGATTTATGAATGGCAGCGAAGTGACGCAACTGAAGCTGCAGGTCACATGATAATGACAACATGGCGATTGTAGTATGTACAGATTACATCCATACTACACACATTAAAACTATATAGAACGGGCTTTTTTAGCGGCCGTGAAGTAAGTACTCATTCAAAATATGTACCTACTACTCAACAGAGTATGTGATTTCGGATGCAGCCTTAGAGACTTATTTGTGAACGATTCACTGAAATGAATCAGTTCATAAGAGTCATTTGAATTACACTGGTCATGCTGTATGTTGTTGCATCATGCAACCGGAGGGAAAGACGTGAGAGACAGACATGAAAGAAGAAAGACAGATGTGATAGTCAGGATGACTCTTACAGAATCTGCACTGTTTTTCAATTACAGCATCTGGACACTTGAGAGGAGAGAGAGAAAAGAAAGAAGAAGGGAAAAGACAGGGAAGAGAAGGAAACGAAGCGTAAATTAGATTTAAATCAACAAACCAAGGAGATTTTTTTTCTTTTTGCCTCTTGATTAAAAAAAACATTTCAATATATGGAGCTTGTGTTTCTGTCAGGTGTCTATTGCACACGACACATCACAATTCAGCAACGTAAATCAGTGTAAAATCAGTGTACTGGTGCGTAACAGATCTGCATGACCAAACCTACTTGTGCTGAATCACCATGAGCTTTTAGCATAAATAATATATTTTGAGCAGGAAAGCTGCAATAAGAATTCATTTCAAATACCTTGTTTTATAGCTGTCCTTTTCAAAGGAAATTAAATTAAATTCATATTATTATTATTATTATTTATTTAAACACATCTGTGCATCATCTCAAAACAGGCAAATATACATAATTAGCATATATTTTCCATTTTCATTTGAGTTAAAGTGGTAGCAATTTTGTTGGGAGTTTTGTCACTTGTATTAGTTTTTTTTAAATATGTCTATATAGGCTAGTTTTATTCATTTTATTTAGTTTTAGTTATTTAATAAATCAAGTTAAACTAGATTAAAACAACACTGCCTTTGCAACTAGCTGAAATAAAATAAGTTTATGGAATAAAATAAACTATATATATTTTCAGAGTTCCTGAATGGATATAAAATGGAAACAATAAGAAAGGCAGAAACTGCTAAAAAAAAAAAAAAATCAAACTGCACAGATCTCAATCATATTAGAGAAAAGAGTCATTAGTTAGTTAAAACTACATAACTTAAACAGATGGAAGAGTAACTAATTAGCACTATATGACTTTAAATACAGTACCTCTATTGATTATGTAAGTTATACTGTATGTGTTTCTATGCAGACCTATAATGTTTAATAATTCTTTGTCAATGTAAAGCTTTTGTTTTCACCAGATTCCAAAGCTTATTATGGAACCAGAAACAAATACTGTATTCGAAACGTTAACCAGATCTCAGCTAACGTTATACAGATTGATCATCACACAGATGTCATACAGATGTTTACACGCTGAAGACTAGCCTCTCTGCTAACAGCACACACAACCCCTCTCCGCCATTAAACTGTACGTCAAAAAACATCATATTCACTCTGGTATTAATTTAGAAACACCCTGAAATAAACAAGTTGGATAATAAAAGCTGTCAACTTACAGTCCATGACATTTCTCAGCTGAAATCGGCTTTCTGTTTGCTACTGTCACCGTGCGTCGGTGTTGTTGTTGAGTTCAGTGAGGGCTGGTAACCAGGAGAGACGCTGACCAATCACAGCGCGTCCTCCGAACGCATACCCCGCCCACACGACTGCAGCGGGCTTGTAACTGACCAATCACAGCACGCCGGTGAAAAACCGGCCCGCCCACACAGCGGTGGAGCGCCTGCAACAAGGACTGACGCTGTCCAATCACAACACGCAATCTCATTAGAAGACCCGCCCACACGTCTGAGGCCAACATAAAAAGCGTGTTCAATAAAGCATAAGCTTTGATAAATGAACACATCATTTTTTTCTTATTGGATAGACTTTACATTGGATGTAACGCCAAAGTTTCATAAAACAATATTATTCAAAATATTGAAATACTATTCTATTAATACTAACTAAACAAACAAATACACAAAATCACACATTTTTGCAGATTTGCAAACTGGAAAACTTTTTAATTATGCAAAAACTGACTGTCATAAAATCGAAATAATTTTTTTTATAATAAACGCTCCATTTATTTATTTATTTAGAATATCTCTATTAATTGTTATCATACACACATTTGTCAGTTGTTGCATATTTGTACTTAAAATAGAAATGAACCATTTCTGTCATTCATCACTTTATGAACACTGCAGTTTTTAATAATAAGAACACACTTGTGTTTTCTTTAAAATAGCATAAAAGACGTTCAGAAATTTCCTCTGATAAACCTCACAGACTAATCAACCAAACAAGTTAATTGCAAGAAAATTGAAAAGATGGAGCCTCATAGAATGCAAATAAAGAGCTGAAGTTTGTTTGTTCAGGGAAGAACGATGGTGTCAACTTAAATTTAATAAATTTTTTTAACCATCTTTAAAATGTTCATAATACCACAGAATCCATCAAATCCATTGATAACTGTGTTTGTTGTTTTCCCTCCAAAGTGATGTCACTTCCTTTTCTTATTTAAATAGATTTTTACAAAAGACTAACAGGATGGAAATATTAAGGACACAGAAAAAAAATCTATGAATTGATTACCAAATAAATTAATACAAATAAATGTTTGATTAGTGGAGAGTAAAATGGAGTAACACTTGTAATAATGACATCCATTTCAAACTAAAAGTGAAGGTCTGTAAAATCCATCCAAATTTTACATTTTTAACTGATGTACTGAGATAAAAGAAAAATAATAGTATCTCCACCTTCAAAACTATTTAATTTAACACTTAACCCAATATATTAAGACACGCATGATAATGCACTGCATAGTACTACTAATAAAGTCTGATTTTAAGAAAAAAGAAATGCTTTGTTATGGTAACTAAATGTCAGAGATCAAAAAGTGATTATTTAAAAAAAAAAAACATAAAAAGACACTCAAATCCAATGTTCAACACATTTTTATTCATTATAAACTGTACCATTTATATAAAACCAGACACAAAAGATGAAATGAAATCACTTTGAATTAAAAAAAATAAAATAATGTAAACTGTAAAATAAAATAAAAAGCTCACAGCAGACATTTCCCCACACGCGTACGCGCGCACACACACACACACACACACACACACACACACCTGACCGTTGAGAATACATGAGTGAATAGCAGAATGATTGAATGCATCAGAAGGGACGTGAATGATAAGAAGAAAGTAAGAGCAGGGAAGCACATGAGAAATGAGGCTGAGAGCTTCAGTTCATCAATCACTGCAGTCTGATGTTAAACACACACTCCTCAGCCAACAGAAGCCCACATATAACCGTTCAAAACTGCAGTTATGCTGACATGTGCATGTGTGGGTTTAGTGCAGAAATGTGTGTGTGTGTGTGTGTGTGTGTGCATGTGTGTTAAAACTCGGCAGGCAGCTGACAGAATTCCCTTTTCTTTGGCGTGCAGGTGAATCCCAAAATATTAGTGAGAAGAAACCGCTCTGGATGAAATATGAATTTTAAAACAAATTAAAATGAACAGCAATAACTTAAAAGTGCTTAAAAAAAAAAAAAAATTCGTTTGGAGCCCTTTCATTAAAACAAAAGTCAAGAGAGCGCACTGGGATGCCCAATGCAATAAGACCAACAATTTCATAACAATATCCAGAATCCCGATGGAGAGTGACGGGCTCAGAAACACCTCCACACACACACACACACGCACGTCATCGTCCAGATTTCACCACCATCCCCAAAACCAATCGTCCCTCAAGGTCCCGGCCACCCCGACGAGGCCTCCGCGTCCACAGGAGGGCCCGTCTGGAAGCCCTGGAGCGCCCGCTCCCGCCGCCGCCGCTCCGTCTCCCACTCCACGAAGGAGTCGAAGAGGCTGGGCCAGGCCTCGTCCTCGCTGTAGTTGCTGAGGTCCTGCCCGATGCTCTGCGTGAAGTTCAGAAACATGTTCCAGGTGTCGCGGGATATGCCGCGCACGGCGCACGGGTTGTCCGAGAGGAAGTCGAGCCAGCGCTCCAGCACGGGCGGCGAGTCCAGCGTGAACACGAGCCGCCACAGGGCGATGGCGATGGAGCGCTGGAGGGAGCGCTGGCCCTGCTCCGCGTCCAGCCCGAACTGGAAGGTGAACCGGTACAGGTCTTTGAAGCTCTCCTCTCCACGAGACTCCTCCAGCAGCACGGAGAACCGGGAGCAGATCCCCGGGATACTGTCGGCCTGGATCGCCTTACAGCCGTCCACAAACTCCCTCCTGACACACACACACACACACACACACACACACACACAAAACACTGGGATTTGACATTGCAACTGAGAATGATTCTTGAGGCAACGAGGCAAAAAATGTGATTTGAATTTAGGTAAGAGGAGTAAGATTTATGTTAGTACCATAGATAATAGATCATTTTGTGAATTCGTTTTTATTTTATTTTGTTGTGTGTTTTTGTCTTTTTTTTTTTTTCATCAGTTATTCTTGTTATTATTTTAGTACATCAAGTTAAACTAAATAAAAATGAAAATAGATGCCATGGCAACTAGCTGAAATATGTTTAATGGTTTGTTAAGTGGAAACACCCTGATTCATAACTACTATAGGTGTCGTTTTTAATAATACATTACATTTAATCAGTATGAATTGCCTATAAACTTGTTATACTCACAACGTGTCCAGAAACATCAGATGATTATTAATAACCATTGTTTAAACTTTTTAAAAGTTTGGGATCACCAAGGCTGCATTTATTTGATCAAAAATATAGTAATATTGTGAAATATTATATTATTCCTGTGATCAAAGCTGTATTTTCAGCATCATTACTCCAGTCTTCAGTGTCACATGATCCTTCAGAAATCAGGATAATATGATGATTTGCTGCTCAAGAAACATTTCTGTTAAAATGTTTATATAATATAATGCTCATATAATGTTAAAAAGAGATCATATTTTTGTGGAAACCATGACATTTTATTTCAGGATTCTTTGAGGAATAGAAAGTTCAAAAGAACAGCATTTATTCACAGCATTCATCTTCACTGTCACTTTTTTCTTAGGGCCCTCAAACTTTTGAATGGTAGTGTATATAACTCTTTTTAAAATTAATAATTATACTATTACTTGAGACACTTATTTTATAAACCATAGTGGAAGAAGCATTTCTTGACTTTTGACCCACAAATGAAGTAGTGAGAGATCTTTTCTTCTGTGTTGTGACGTATATCCAAGTGAAATAGATTATAATAAAGAATAACGTGTAGGAACATTCATGGACCTGATTCTGTGCATGAGTTGGACCTGAATGAAAGCATGCAGTCTGCTGTAAGAACATGGTGGTGTTTAAAAGAACAAAATGATTGGAAAAGTTTGGCTAAGGTAAACAGATTGAATCAAATATATTAAGAAAATGAAACATGCATGGATGAATTGTTCACAATAAGATCTATAACATGCATGTACAAAATAGATTTTCATTTCATGCCGAGTGAAATATGGGCAAAAAAACACACGGCTGCACATGGTGTCATTGCAACACTTTGACGAGATGAAGCAATCTTTGGAAGTGTGTGTGTGTGTGTGTGGAGGAACTGCAGTGACTAATGATCTCTCACCCCAGTGTAACGTCTACGCCCGCAGACACCACTGCTATTCAAAAACTTACTTTTTATTGCTTTGTTTTCTTCAACTGAAATTCACATGTTTGCCTCTTACCCTTATAATACCCACAATGCTGTGCTGTAGAACTATGTGGCTGTTCAGAATGCAATCCTATCATTCCGCTTCGACCATATCTTATAAATGTGTAATTCGGCAAGTAGCATCCAGTTATCATGACTTAAATAAATAAGATAATTCAATTTTGACTGTTAAACAATGAAAGAACGGTTACAAACGATGATTTATGTCTTTAGTTGCATATTAAATAGAAGGTCAATCTGTGTGCATTGCATTTTAGTACACAGTAATCAATTACACAACACGAATACTGAATGATTTAGCATAAAGCACACACAAAAACAAATGTGCTTAACCTGCCATTTTGGATGCATTTTCTGGTGAAGCAGTGCATTCTGGGACTGTCTTCTCAAAGTTTAGGGTCAGTAAGTGACAGTAAAGACATTTATAATGTTACAAAAATATATCAGTTTCCACAAAAATATGAAGCACCACAACTGCTTTCCACACTGATAATAATCAGAAATGTTTCTTGAGCATCAGATCATCATATTATCCTGATTTCTGAAGGATCATGTGACACTGAAGACTGGAGTAATGATGCTGAAAATACAGCTTTGATCACAGGAATAAATTACAGTTTAAAAATACATTACAATAGAAAACACTTATTTTAAATGATAATAATATTCCACAATATTGCTGTATTTTTGATGAGATAAATGCAGCCATGGTGAGCAGAACACTTCTTTCTGAAGATCTCACCGACCCCAAACTTCTCCTAACCGCGTCTGCATGTCGTTAAACTCCTCCACACATCAAACTCACCTTGTAAACTTGCACATGGTAGCAGCCTGGAACTTCCACGCCAGCACCAGAACCCTGAACTCGGCCGGGTCGACGCACAGGTCGTTGCAGAAGCGCTCCATCCCCTCCTCCAGGATGGCGTCCTCGTGCTCGTCTTTATAACACAAGAACATGTCGTGTATCCGCGCGAGCGACACTCCGTCCCCGTCCTGCGTGGACTGGTCCCGCCGCACGTCCAGCGCTGAGAGGGTCGGGGCCACGCTGCCCTCCACGGTGACCTCGGACACTTTGGTGCCGTTGAAAATGACGTCGACGGAAGACTTGGCCACGTCCTCCTTGGGTGCGCCGCCAGTGCCGCCTTTCTTCCCGTGAGATTTCCCAGCATCGCTTTTACTGCCCAGAGAGGACGTGGGATTTTTGCATTTAGTCACACACTGACCCATGTCGCTCTCGTTCTCGTGTCGGTCTCCCTCGTCCTGTTTCGGAGGTCTTCCTTCAGGTCCAGACGCCCGCTGGCTGACGGACAGCAGTCACCATGCCCTGAAGATTCACATCGACACTCATCATGGGGAACCAGACCAGTCACTTTACAGCATCACTCCAATATTAACTTTAAATTAGAGTCCAATTCTCACTATTAACTATGACTATTACTGCTTATTCATAGTTAGTAAGGTGGTTGTTCAGTTTAGGTATTGGGTATGATTAAGGGATGTTGAATATGGTCATGCAGAATAAAGGCATTAATATGTGCTAATAAACAGCCAACATTCTAGTAATATGCATGCTAATAAGCAGCTATTAACAGTGAGAATTGGACCCTAAACTAAAGAGTTACCATATTAAGTGGCTTGTTTTTTTTAAGTAATTTTGATTGCATTTTTATGCCTATAATATCCTTCAGTTTATGTTTACTAAAATGTCCTTTACATGATACTTTCATGTTTTATGTTCCATATGGCCATACCATCGTTTTACTAACTGCAGGTATGTGTATTTATATAACTATTTTTTGTTCTTCTCTCTTTCTTCTTACCATCACCCTGGCAGGGCCTGCAGATGTTACATTTACATGATGGAAACACACAAGTGCTCATGTCAGTTAATGTGCATTGTTCCTTAACAAATAAAAACAAACATAAAGCATCACTGAAATATTAAGTATAGCTCACATTAATGTAATATGAATTAAACTCCAGCTGGTCTTTCGGAGGGTAAATGTCAAAGATTCTCACAGGCCTTTTCGTCCCACTTCCAAATTCCAAAGAACAATGACTATCAGATGAATCTGTGTTGCACGTACATTGTTCCTCTTTCCAAGTCCACAAACAGTTCCCTAGATGAACCTGAGCTTCACTTCCTTCCACAATCTCACTGTGGTCACACTCCCTAGACTGCTTTCTTAATTTGGGAATTTTCTTTATATAATTTTAACGGCAAACCTAAAGAACAAAAAATTGAATCATCATGTGCGCAGATTTGTCATTTCCTCTGAACAAAGAGAGCCAGTTCCACAGTGAGCTAGATTGCGCCCTTCCAGTGAATCAGAGTATGGGCAGAACATGAACTAACCAGTGTGGTGAGATCCATTCACTGTGGTTGTTGAACTGGTAATCAGTGTGTGAGCTTTAATCAGTCAGAGGGCGAATCTGGCGCTCCTCCTGCATTCTGATTGGCCACTGAGACGATCCTAAACGCTTCCACTATGACATTAACAAACGTACCTAAAACTGTGTTACTGGGCCAGGACGAGCGACAGAGCCGGCTCAACGTCGAGGGATCCGGTCTGAAGTTCTTAGAATAACGTTTGTGCTGTTTGCTCTACAATGACTTTGAGGAATGAGAACAATGTGTGTTCATAATTTTTTTTTTTTTAAATCATAATTAAAACGTGGGCTGCTTTGATTCTGGGCTTTGTTTATGTGTTTAATATTACATAAAACGCAGGATGTCTCTCTTCTGGTTTATTTTCTCATGCAGTGAGACACGGTTTTCTTATGGGGAAAATTCTGTTAAGCTTTTGAAATTCAAACTAATTTAAAACAATAAACTATAAAATGTGTCAAATATGAATAAGTACCATAATTAGCCATGAGAGGAATACAATATTTAAAGGCCTAATTTTTATTTATTTTTGTGCCATTTTGTAGATTTATAACCTTTGCCTAACAACGTCCTTCAGCTCTGACAATATATTGTAAGATATGGTGTATATATATATATATATATATATATTTTTTTTTTTTTACTTGTTATTATAGTTATATATATATTTTTCTTTTTTTACAAAGGATCTATTTCACAGATAAAAAAAACATTGATATACTTGACATGCAGCGGCCTTGAGTGGTTATTATATAACAAAAATATTTTTTGTAAATATTTAAATCTAGTATCATCCTTCCGCTTGTACGTTAACGGCTGGCCTCTATGGATGCTGTGCGATGATAAACACTGGAACGCTGTATCGACCAATCAGCATCCAGGAGCAACACGACCTGCTTTATAATGAACGCTGAGGACTCTGGGATGAGACGGCTTGTGTTTGTGGGCATCAGAACCGGCTCAGAGCGACTCCATCACCATGGTTGAGGAACACGCGTGTTGTGCAGCGGTACGGGACACACTCACCCAAATCCCCGAGCAGTGAACCGACGTGTCATCTGAGGAAACTCCATGGAGACGGCCGGAACATCCGCTAGCCTGAGCCAGAGCAAAGCAAAAGTGACAGAGCGATCAGAATATGATACGGCGCACAGAAACACGCCATCTAAACAACTCAATCCTCCGAGACACTTTCACACACCTGATCCTCATGCTCTAACTAACCAACCCACAACACATTACCCATGAGCTAACCTAAATAAAACAGGCTACATCGGAGCTGGGTTACATTAGAGGTGTTGGATTGCTGATGTGACCAGTGCCACGATTAAATGACATATAACCTGAAAGGGGTCGTCGTCATAGCAACATACACCCGATGAGGATGTGGGCAACACTTGGGGAAAAAGGTCATAGGTCAAGGCCATGAACAAATGTACAGGTTAATAATCAGCAAGAAACCCAATTTACTTCCATTATGAGATGCATTTATAAGTATAACAGGATGTTCAATTCATTTATTGGATGGTTAATGACTAAAAGTAACATGGTAATTGGATATTTACTGGGACTGTATGATTAGCATATTAATTTATCAAAGTATTTACATGCCGCAAACTACTCAAAGGAATACCATGATACCAAAAACACACTAATAGCACAGGTATACTAAGGCAAGGGTTTTCAATCTTTCAGACGCCATGGACCCACACACTACAATTTAAAAGCAATCTATATAGTTTCTTGAGGAAAGACCCAATTTATACTGTAAAGAATTAATATTATAAATATGTCTAAAATATTATTTGGAAAAAAACATTTCTATTAAGCTATATTATGTTGTTTTCTCTACTCATTATAGTACTTTACTGTTACTTACTCTTTTATTTACATATTTTAATATATTGTTATTCATTTAAATCTCGTTTTAGTTATTTTTAAAAAATTCTGGTACTAAGGTTCTTCAAAAAATATCATGGTTAAACCACTGTAAAACATTGTAGCACTATGGTACTCGGGTTTAATGTCAATCCATGTCAATTTTATGATATTAAATCTAACAAAATCTCTGTTAAATATTATTATTATATAGATATTTGATCCCCATAATGCAGTTTAGCAAAGTCGCTCACTAGATTTGAGCCACAGCCAAGAGTCATCAGTATAAATGAGAAACTTTCCCTTTAAAATTATGATTAACTTTCCATAATATACAGCAAATACACTCCACATCCTCCCTTAACAAGCTATACAATTATACTAATAGTTCTGATATATTAATATACGACTGTTTGTGAGTAATGAAACACTCGATATGACAGTTAAAGTCTTTTAAAGAGCTGATCTCATGTTAGCAGCTTAGCTGGTTAGCTTCAGATAAGTGTGGATCATTTATTCACAATAAACTTCATGTAAATTATAAAATGTGTACATTCTGCTCATAAACACAGCGGATATCTGAACTGAATGTGTTTGGTGTTGATTTACCTGTGGAAAGATGATGAAATAGCTCAGAATCAGCGCATTCCTGCTGTCATGCTAAAGCTAAAGCTAATCCCACCCTCCAGCCGAACCGGATCGGTTCTGAATCGCTGTGTAAAAGCAGGAGAAAGGGCTTCTCTTTGTGTTCTTCTGATGCTCTTTGGGTCATTAGATGATCATAGTTGACATTTCCCCCCGCATCACTTCCTACAGACTCGAAACTGAACCTGAAACCGAACCGAACCTGCGCTGATCCGGACCGGCTCCGGTAAAACCACCACCTTTACCGGCTCCCAATCCTTTAGACCGTTTCTGGGGGGACGGAGATGATCCCGAGGGACTCGATACGGCCGCACGGAACCAGAGAAACGCGGATCGTCCGCTGATTGATCGCAGTTTCTCTTTTTGTTTGGGTTCGAGGGAGTATGCGTAAAAGCGACGCAGGCGTAACTGGCGCAAACATCTCTCATACATGTGCGAATGCGCAACATGGGAGCGTTCCGGGCTAGTTTGAAACAAAACTCCCCGCAGTTCGTGACGTCATCACTCGCAAGCTCGTGGACGCTGGAGTGCGGAAGTGCGGAGATGTTCTCATAAGCTGTATTGATCTGATCCGATCACACATAGCATAGGTAATATTTATTTCATCAGAAAGTAGAGATAATGAGCAGCTGCATTATTAATGCATTCAACGGAAGACTGTAATTATAATGTATGTCAGGGATATTGCAAATCTCTTAATGACAGTGTTCCAGTTTGCCTAGTAACACAGAGGTCACGCACAGATTTCTGTTTTTATAACGTTTTGTTCTATTTAATACTGAATAATAAGTATTGTTTCAACATAAATATGCAGCATGATAATTAATTAAAATTATATATATTCATATATCATGCTAATTAATATGCTCCTGATTATATATGAATAAAACCATGTAAATTCATGTTTTTCAGTAATTCAAATTAAAAGGTGAAACTAATATATTTAGTATATATAACTATATACATATGCATGATTATACTTTTCAGAGGGCCGACATTTCTGTATTTAAAATCCTTTTTTTAATTGATTTCCAGTAATATTCAAATTTTCTGAGATTTTGAATTAGGGGTTTTCATAAGCTGTAAGCCATAATCATCAAAATTATAACTTTTGCACGATATTCAAATTTTTCGAGTTTCATAGAGACACACACACACACATATATATATAATATACACACACATTATATAAACAAACTTGTTAGATGCGGTTACCGGTAATTTGAAAGCACTAATATACTGTATATATACACAGATTAATAATTTATTTGTGTGTATATGTATATATAGTGGGGACTTATACCACAAGTAAAAGTAAAAAAAACTTCTATGTATTTCTAAGGTGAAATAATGGCCTTGTCAAGTTCTTCTAACATGTACAGTATTGTTGTGTTAGTTGATGTTGACAGGTGGTCCGGATGTCTCGTCCACATGTGCTGTCTCTCTACAGGAGGGTCCTGCGCGTGGCACGCAGTTGGACAGCTCAGTCTGCTCTTCCTCAGGACACCGACACCGAGCGGACGTATATCGCTCAGGAGGCTCGAACCCTCTTCAGACAGAACCAGCAGGTGTGGACCGACCTCATGTCACCGGAGGACCTGAGAGAACTCGTATCTATAACATGTGCTTATGTCTTCTCCCTGTCATAGATAACAGATCCAGAGTCAATCCAGAGATGCATTGAAGAGTGTGAAGCTCGGATAGAGATCGGTCTGTATATTATTATACCAAATGTTTCATTTGTGAGCTGAGAAATAATTTATGTAATTTTGAAGACATTTTTGGGTGTTATCAAATAACAGGTGATTTGCTTAAATGATTTTTATTTTGTTTTTCATGGCAGGACTGCATTATAGGAACCCCTATCCCAGACCAGTAAGTACCTCCAAATAAGATCATAAGCACTGATAATAATACTGCTATATTTGTGAATAGAATGATTTCATGAAGAAATGTCTTTATATATATCCCAAAATTTTCATGAATATATATATTTTTTTAATTGGGGTGAAATATGACTTGGTCATGTTCTTGGCATTTTACAAAGATTTATGACTGTATTTATGACCACTATTTATGATTAAAAAAAAGTTAGTGACATCATTTCTTTATTAAATGTTACTTATTGTTATTTCAATATTGACATTATTTCTTTAGGTTATGAAATATGACTTTTACACAATATGTCATAAATGTTTTTTCTCAGACATATCTTCCCCCGATGGGTCTGGCCACTCAGAAGGGTAGAAAGCTGCGAGCTCAGCAGAGACTGCGGAAACAAGCCAAACCTGTGTACCTACAGTCTCAGGATGAGACCTGACACACTAGCAGATGTCCTAAAGTGTGTAGGACATTGTGTTGAAAAACACCAGGGAACATTATAAAGTTTGACAGGTCATGTTGTTCATAGCTTAAAAAGGCTGCATTATGAAACAGATCAGTGTAATTACTCTCACTGCAAGTGTAAAGCATGACGAATGCTAATGTGAGCTGTTTTGAGTCATGTTAAAAGGTGTATTTATTTTGTTGTTATATACTACATTGTATAAAGGTCTCAGTTAATGTTGCAGTCTAAGTATCTAGCTGTGTTTAAGTTTATTTCTCATCATTCATTAAACTTTTGAGTTTAAATTAGAAATGGTTTCTGCACATCTAATCAGCACAGAAGTCACCATGAAACGGAAGTTGCCCTATTGTGACGTATATCTGAGTGAAATGGCTTCTCCAACAAGATAAAATGTAGGGCGGGGCCATGATTGGATGGTTGTGGTTTGCTATTGGTGGATCTCACGTGACTGACAGGTTGCTCCGCCCTCACGCCAATAAAACGTCATCAGAGAAGAGATGTTGTTGCAAGAGGGAGGGGAAGTTATTTTGATTAAGGATCACAAGGCACATGCATTTAAAAACAATGTGCACAGATAAATAATGTATAATACTGCAAAAAAAACAAGAATTGTCCATTTTGATTACACGCCGACTTTAACGTCTAAAGAATTACACAATACCGCTTTAAGCCATTTGGTTTTATTTTTCCATACAATTATATGAAAAAGAACCACAATATGCTAAATAGTGCTGTATTTTATTTAATATTTTGGGGTTTTTCATATGTTTGGCATGTAAACACACTGAAAATCTGTTGTGGATGCGCTCAGTTATCGAGTTGGCACAGGCAGGCGACGCCGCGGTTGACCCAGTGTTTCTGGGGCTTGTCCGAGGGCAGCTCGATGGACAGAACGTAGTTGGTGGAGTGACCAGTGGTGGAGAGAGTCCCACGCCTGGCGCTGGTCTTGTACACGGGACAGATGTAAACGCTCTCGTGCAGGAAAGCTGCGCTCTCTCCAGGCTTCAGCCAGATTATGGGCAGCGGGTCGAACAGAACTTTAGGAACAGACTCACCGATAACCATGTGCTCCCGATCCCAGCGCGCTCCCTCGAGGAAAAGCCCACGGACGTACGCGCCGTCCTCCGGCTTCTCCTCCATGTGTGTTTCCTGCTTGCAGACCTAAAAGAGATGGTCATAAGTTACGGGTCTTTTTATTTTTTTATATAAATGTATACTTTCAATTAGCAAGGACTCATTAAATTGACAGTAAAGACATTTAATGTTGCAAAAGTTCCCTATTTCAAATTAATGCGGTTCTTTCAAGGTATTAATGTATCAGTAAAAAAAATTAAGTAGCAGAACTGTTTTCAACTGATAATAATACATGCTAATACACAGCAAATCAGCATATTAGAGTGATTTCTGAAGGATCATGTGACACTGAAGACTGGAGTAATGATGCTGAAAATACAGCTTTGATCACAGGAATAAATTACATTTTACAATATATTCACATAGAAATGAGCCATTTAAAATTGTAATAACATTGTTTTCAGCTGAATAAACCAGTGAGTATGATATATACAAATGAGTTTAGAATATTAATGTTTAATAAACATGTATTTATTAAGCACAGATCACCCTCTTTCTCATACGCTCTCAGTGTCCTCTCTTATTGGCACACAAACCTCATACTCAAAGCCGATGTAGTCGATGGGGATGGTGTACTTGCGAGCGAAATTCTGAGACACACCAGTGAGGAATGACTGAGTGAAATAGAACGCAGACACCCAGAACACAGATGGAGGGCCGTAATCAATCCAGTCCTAAAGCACACACACACAAAGATGGCTGAAAATTAGTAAGTGACTAAAGTGAGTAGTGTTAAATTGTCCTAGGTAGTGCACAACTGGTTTCAATAATCTCAGAGCACACATGGGCTGACCTATGTGTACTCATTACACCTAGTGCACACTACACACTACAAGAACAGAGCCTCTGCTTAAAAAAAAAAACTAAACTTTTTTCTTATAGCTTTATGTATTCTTTTTTTATCAACACTTAATTTGTAAGTTTCATAAAAAAGCAACATTTTGAGTAAAAAACAGAGAAAATCATGTTTTTTCCTAAGACTACAATGTGCATAAGCAATACTTTTATCACTTGTTTCTGCTCTTTGTTTTCCTGTTTTGGAAACACCTAAAACTGCAAAATTCTGTCAATGGAGGGTAAGATTTCTGTCATGTCAATAATGACATTATTCATTGTATTAATTGCAGACTAGGAAAGGTTAATATAGTTAACTAAAACCATTAAAAAACACATTATCTGAAGTAAAAAAAAAATAAATCAGCGAGTTGTTTCAAAACAACTAAAATTTGCATAAAATCAAAATGAAAAGAGAAAAATATAACAATAAATCCATCTCAAAATATGAATTACAACCAAAATAGAACTGTATCTCATTGTTACTGAAATAACATTGATGACAACACTTGACAACTGTACATAAAACAAGGATTATTGGAGTATGTTTTACAAGAAAAAACTATTTCAGTTGTTATATAGCTGTTTGTAATTATTTGTGAAATTTACTAGCAATTTCTGAGTGAAGATTGTTTCTACACCACATTTTTTCAGTGTTCATGGTTTCACCATGGTTCACCATTTCATAACAATTCACATGATTACAGGAACATGAGCTTGTGTCGTGTTGTGTGCATTAGTCTTCTCACCTGTAGAAACTGCAGCCTGGCGAGGAAGTCGGACATGTAGCTTCCGAGGGGTTTAAGGGAAGGGTAGGACTTCGCGGCCCATGTGGCCGGCACTTTCCCAACGAGAAGACTGTTGAAGACGTTCTCCAGCTCAGCTGACATTACAACCTGCCCCCGAAGTGCCTTCTGGGTGTTCAGCAGGCTGCTACGCACCACCATTGACAGCCTATACATTTACATTAATGCATTACATCCAAAGCAACTTATATTGCATTCATGGTATATATTTGATAAGTTCATGCATTTCCTGGGGATTAAACCCACAACCTTGGCATTGCTAGCGTATGTAAATCTAACACAGGTGATGTGTATATCTGGTACCTGTTGAAGCGAATGAGTTCCTGGCGTAAGACGGTGTTCATCGACTCCTCGTACAGGAGTGGGTATTTATTGGTCACCATCTCAATGTCAAAATCACAGGGAAGCTTGGCCAGCATTCCCTCGGCCAGCTCGTCGACCACTTCCTGTGTGGACACAGACCAACGCACTGACAGAAAGAGCAGGTACACAAAACCGTCAATCATTTTTCATTTACGATCTTCCTCCTCCCACCTGTGGAGATTTGGCGCCGCTGCTAGTTTGTCTGGGTAGCGTCAGCAGGACCCCGTCTAACAGCTGATTGGTCTCCTGGTTATCCTTGGTGATATTAGCATTGCTGTGGAGGCCGAAGACCTCAGGTTCGGCACTGATGGGCAGGTTGCGGACGTAGTCCACATAACTCTACATATAAAAGAGATTCATCTTCTGTAGCGCTCAAATCCCCACAAGCCAGTGCTGTTTTAGTATCCTTAATATACAATTATACTTTTTATTAATATTTTTAATTCATTTTTAAATGTTCCTTTTTCATTTAAAAATGTACTTACAGTTTTAGTTTAGATTAGTTGTAGGTTTTGTAATATGTCTATTTATCATTAAATGTATTCGATTTTCTGTTTTTAGTAATTTGTTGTTTTTGTCATTTTAGTTAGTTTTTTCTTTGTTGTAATTTTAGTAATATGTCTACATTAATAAAGTTTATTATTAAATGTATTAAATCTTTATTTTTATTTATTTTGAACTTAAACTTAACAAAAATTACAAATCCCAAGTAACTGAATAATATCTGAAATAAAATAAGTTTAAAAAAAATATATATATATTTGTTATTTACATTTTTATATAACAATTCTTTATAATAGTTTTAGTTTTAATTAACTATAATAATTAACTGCCACAAACATGACACCTAAATATATATCATGGTCCTCGCACGTCTCATAAATGATTATAATTCAGAACGTTTTAATGTTTTGACTTGTGCGCAATGCATCAAATGACTGGGTGAACTATTCCATTAAGCATCAGAATAGTTTGTTTATGTTTCTTTTGCATAATGAACTGACTTCAGCTGAACAATGACACTATTGTCTTTTTATTGAATTATGTTTGCATCATTGATCATTAGTTGCTTTCGCACCGGGCAGTTCTAGGAACGAGCCACCAGGGTGATTCCCTGAGAACTAAAGGTTCCCTCAGGAACATTTTCCTGTTTGCATTCACACCGCCAGTAGGAACGTAAGTGACGTAAGCCTCGCTTGTTGTTGTGCTAGCGGAGCAGAAATACATAATCATGTTTCTCTTGGTCCCCTCAACGTTGAGTTGGATTTTCTCCTTAGAGTAAAGGTTAAGAGGCCCATCTATCACTGTCTGCCATGAGTTAGAGTTAGTTTCTGCAGTAAATATATAGGCTATAATCAGTGTTTACACTGCTTTTTTAAAAATGGCAAGTGCTGGTGTTTTACGTGCGTCTGGCGAATTAGTGTACATTAACGTCACTGGTAGATCCTATAGTGCTGGTGTAGACCGACTCTGAAGTAGGAGTAAATTAGTTGAGTTCCTAGAACTAAAATCGCTCCTAGTTCCTGCGGTGCGAACACGCTGAAACCCGGGTACTTTCGCCAATAGTTAAAAGAACTATAAAAAGGCTATTTGGGTATAAAAGTCCCTATTATTTGTTTATCACTGTAAAGCAGCTGTGAAACAATCAGTATTGTATAAAACGCTATATAAATACAGGTGACTTGATTTAATGAAGGTGCACAGTGTGTGTGTGTACCTGGTAGGGACTGTGTGACGGCACATAGTACAGCTCTCCCTCACACACACGATACTTGTCCTGTTTAATGAGCTCCCAGCTGTAGAAGATGGAGAGGAGGGACATCAGCAGCCTCCGGTCTTTATCGTCAGTCACCCTCCCACCATAATTACACTCTCCTGCAGAGGACACGAGCAAACATGAGTGGTGTAACAATGTCCCAGCGTTTCATCAAATACTGTAGATGTCAAGACGTGTTTGTATTGCAGAACAATTCCTGCCAGTATTTTTACATTTTCTGAAGAAAAAGAGTGGTGATCACATACACAAAACACACCACCATAATGCTAGGGTGTTGCTATGTGATTACTAAGGGGCTCTGAGTGGCTGTTAACACACTGCTATGTGTTTACTATGATTTGCAGGGCGGTTGCTTGCTTAATCACCTGTCAGATACGAGAGGGCCTCCAGTGGAACCTCTTCGTACTCGTCCAGGAACATCTGGATCTGACGCATGCTGATCCTCAAGTCAGACTCATTAAACTCGTATGGAATATTCCAACCTGCAGAGAAAGATGAAGAGAGAAGGTTGAACACACTTTTAATGTCGCAATGAAACCCCCTATAGAAGATATGAATGACATCAGGAAATTAATCTTACAAAAAATACAAAAGTGGCCAAACACATTTAATGAGCTCACCAAAAGTGTCTGACGAAGAGCATGTAGCTTTAAACATCACATTTGTTTTAGTGAGCTTATTATATGTTTTTAGCAGCAACAGTTTACCAACATCTTTTATCTTTTTACTCTTGCATTTCATTCAGAACTTTGGTCTCTCTTAACCCAAACCTAGTGTTTTATTGTCTGTTATTACTGTATTGTGTGTGGTTTGTTTTATACTTCTTCATTTGCACAGCACAGTGGTCAACTTCTGTTGTGTTTATTTGTGCTTTATAAATAAATGAAATGAAATGAAAAGGAACATGTTTTTTTTTTTTTTTTTACTTTTTTTTTAGGGCTGTCAAATGATTAATCGCGATTAATCGCATCCAAAATAAAAGTTTGTGTTTACATAATAAATGTGTGTGTACTGTGTATAATTATTTTATATATATAAATACATACACATGCTTGTATATATTTAAGAAATATTTGCATGTATATACTATATATAGATTTATATATAATTTATATTATATATAAATATAAATATTTGATGTATAAATAACACATTTTTCTTAAATATATAAATGCACGTGTGTGTACTTATATATACAAAATAATTTTACACAGTACAAACACATTTATTATGTAAACACAAACTTTTATTTTGGATGCAATTAATCGTGATTAATCATTTGACAGCCCTAATTTTTTTTAATTATTTTTTTTATGTGCATGCTTTATTTGATTGTCGGATATTGATTATCACTCTTCCTAATAATATCCAGATCATTAGTATAGATTAATAGAATGAGGTTACATTAGATGAGCTTGCTTTAATAATAGTGTTGATCTTTTTTTTTAGGGGAATCAATCTATGAACTTATAGCTGCCTCTGCCTATAAAACTGCCTTTTGATTGTGGCTGTACAGTATAATGGATGTTTAGAAAAGATTAGATCAGGTAGATTGATGATAGCATCACAGCAGCTTGTTCTCTAAAGATGGAGGCTAAATTAAATTAAGGATTACAGACAGGAAACCAAACTGCATTAAAGATCCATATCTGACCGAGTGGGCCGAACGTTCTCCTCTCCTGTACCAGAGCGTGGAAGAAACACAGGCCGAACAGCAGCTTCTGCCAGGTTTCCTGCTTAGCGGAGCTGTTGAAGAAGGCTGGGTCTGAGATGGGGTTGCTGAGGTAAGAACGCAGTAAATTTGCCCTCAGTCCTTTGGGAGGCTCATTCGTCATCTTCACCCCATTCTGCAAAACACTCACTGGAAACTTGTCAGATGGTTGACTGGTCAACCACAACCTAAAACACAAAGAGTTTGGGGTTAGGATATTAGGCCAGTAATTGGGAAATTGTTTTGTCTCGAAAACTGAAAGAAAAATAATATTTGCATAAATGTTGATCACCACAGAAAGGTATTTACTTTTTTTTCTCTCTATTTTAATCTCTTTGTAATTACTGTAATGCAAACATTGCAATGATACATATTATTTATAATAATTAACTATTATTTAATCAGTAGGTATACATAATGGTAGTATTTATTTTACTGCATCTATTTTAAGCTGATTTTAAAATAATTTTGTAGGATGATTTGCATAATTGTACTACAGTAATGAGAATTTTGGGGGAAACGTGATTAATTGTCATAAAAAAAATTACATGACACGCTTAATTTTCTTATGAAAAATATAATTTCTTTTGATTTTGAGATTAAATATGTCCTTTGCATTTTACTTCATGTTGAAATTGTGTGTGATTTGCTTTATTTTGAAACAGCACAATCTTTACCTGAAGCTGGTGTGTGTGTTTTCAGGTGTGATGACCTCCTCGCAAATCTTCTCCAAGGCTGGCATCCAGCTGGTTGCGAGATGGCAGTTCTGCAGAACGACCCAGTTGCCGTCGCTCAGCGCGACCTTGATCAGCTGCTCAGCTACTGGACCTTGACCTTGACCGAGAGAGATCGTCTGGGTCTTACTGCCGCCCATGCCCAAGTCATCTGCAAACTTCAGCAGTCCTGAGTAAGACAAAGAGGGAAATGACATCATTTAATTGTATATGTTTAGGTCTGTGCTGAAACAATTATATACTGTGATTTTATTTCTTATAATATTACAGATTGCCCAGATTTTACTTTGGCCTTCAAGACCATTATTTAAGTATCATGCAAAATGATTTAAAAAAAATGATTTGGTAAAGTATATATCTTAATAAATAAAACATACATTTGATTTACAATAAATGTAAACTTTCATAACTTTTTCATACTTTCATTTTTTGCAGTGCTTTGTGTCTTGAAATAAAATAAACATTAACATTAATAAAATATAATTATTTCATTTCTCATTTTCGTTTAGTTTAATTTGAAGTACTAAAATTAAATGAAATTAATTAATTAGACATTAAAAATTGTTATAAAAATGACTAAAACGTTAACTAAAATTAAATAAAAACTATATACAAATAAAAACTGATTCAAAATATTAATGAAACCTGTAATAGTATATTACATTTTCAAAACAAAATGACATTATAAACAATAATATATTATTTTTTAAAAAGCACAGAAAAGAAACATCTTTCTATTGTACCTGCTGTGGGGTCTGTTCCCGGAGAGAGGACAAAGATGAGTGGCGAACAGCAGTTGGAATCACTGTAGCTTTCCGCCAGGTCGAAGGTCGGTGGCTCGATGAACGCCCGGCCCATATTGTCCACGATGAACTGCTGTACCGCCAGCACGAGTTTATCGGGTCTGAAGCAGCGGAGCACCACCATGCGCTCCATGCCCACTACCTCACACCACTTCCCGGGCAACTCCTCGTCATGCGGATGACCAGAGTCGTAAATCTGCTTCCATGGCACAATGTTCTCCTGCACATGCTCAAACAATCCTTCGAGACGGGGAAGTTGGGAAGCCCGGACTATTTCGGACCATGATTTGTCTGAAAGCCACTCCGGGGCTGGGTTGGGGAACGGGTTTTCCAGAGCAACGCCTCCTGTGAGAAGGAAGCGCCAGACGATGTCGTCGACCTGACCTTTTCCCTGCATGATGCCGACGGTCAAAAGCAAGGAGAACAGCAGCTTGTCCTTCTCGAACAGAGAGCGGCACACGTTATAGTAAACGCGCATGGTGAAGTGATCTAGGATGTTGGCTATGCGGGTCTGTAGGTCATCGCTAGGTGTGCTGTGAGCAATGGAGTGCAGGTACAGGTTGATGAACCACGTGAGAGAGTATTGGTACATGGGATCGATGTTCGCTAAATCTGAGATGCAGAAGAACAGAATGGACGAGTGTTCTGCAACCGGCCGATAACCCATTCGCGTTTCATCAATCTCATTTTCAGTCACGATTGCGATCTTCTGCTTCTCGGATATCTCTTCCGACAGCACCTTGGATGATGAGAGAACCTTAATGGCGGCCTCGTCCTCTAGAATATTCCCTTCAGAAGAAGAAAGAACCTCCAGGATTTTGTTCTCAATCTCCTTTAGCTGTTTATTACTAGCTGCACTTTCGAGAATCAGCTGATTTTTCTTCTCCTCGAGTTCTGGTTTCTCTTTGGCGGCGACGATCCCCAGCAGCTGATCTTCGAGACCCAACGGTGTGATCATGAAGTTCAACAGACACACTTTGACCGCCACCTCCGGCAAGTAATGCGGATTCCTCAACCCTGTTGTTATGTAGAACCGGAAGTCGATTGAATATTCAACGGTGTTCTCGCCCAGTTTCATATATTCCACGCCCTGCTGCTTAAAGGTCTGTTTCAGGAGAACCGGCTCTAAAACTGCGTCCAGCTCCTCGCCAACGTTCTCCAGGAGGACTGGTGTGCCAAACTGAATGGCGTTCTCGAGGGTACGGATGTAGTTGCCATCTGAGAGCTTGATGACAGAGAGTTTGTTGGCCTTGTTCATGTTTTTGATCCACTTGTTGGCTTGGCCCTGAGGGTCGATCATGAGTGGCCAACGGCGAGAGTTTGAGACGATGATTCCGTTGTCGGTGGAAAATGAGTCCACGGGTAATCCAGAGATCTGCCACGAACGGATCGACACCTGGTTTCCGAGAGTGTTGCTAAGCGTGAAGTCCTTTGAACATGGCACTTTCTTCTCACTGCACAGCTCGTGCCATTTCCGCTGACACTCCACGCGATAATCGACGGTGAATGCTCCAAGATACGACACTGTAGCCGAGGACAAAAGCACGTCGCCGGTCAAGTTGGTGTATTTGATGCCGAGGAGCCGCGCAGCCTCTGTCCATCTGTCTTTTTCTCCTCCCAGGCCACCGATTAGTTTTTCAGCTCGTATTAGCTTCTGGGAACAGAGCTCGATGTTTGCTTCTAGCTCTTTTTTCTTCTTTATCATCCCTTCGAACGTGTCATTTAATGCCTGCAGACGATCCTCCACCTCCTTCAGCTCGGCACGTTTTATGGTTAACATCTGCATCTGCACAGCTAGCTCGTCTTCTGCTTCTTTTAATTTCTCTTTCTTGGGGGCAACAACCTTCGCCACACGCTCATACACTTCCATGGCACGCACCCATTTGCAAAGGCCCTCGCAGGCAGAAGACACGCTTTTGATTATTGAGGGCAGAAAATCTGGGTGGTCTATAAACTTTTCTCTGATTTTCTTGATGTTAGCGGCAGGTATGTTGTCCTTGTTGAATGTTTTGAGGCTCTCAAGGAACTTCATATCACTTAGAAGCTTCTTAGATGGGCCCCAGAAGTCTTCAACCATCTTACCTGTGTAAATAAAGCAAATTAAAAAAAGATTACAGAATAGCTAAAGATGCTGGCAAATGGTGATCTTAGCTGGTTTAATGTGACCTTCAACTAATGCAGTGTTCAGGACAAAAATCGTTCTCATACCTGATCCACCAGGGTCTTGTTTCCTCTCTGGTTTAATTCCCTTCATGACACAGATGGATTCCATAACAAGTTTGACAGGACCAGGGGGATTCTGCATGGTCTTCAGGACAGTAATATCAGCCGGCTTCAGTGTGTCCAGAGCAGAAAGAGCCGCTTCCAGCGCTGGCATCGCCTCTGCAAGATCCCCCTCACACTCATCCTATAAAGAAACTGATTTAAACTTCTCAATCATAGCTTTAGCAAAGTGTCTACCTCATCTCACAAACCACCGCATCCTATGCTCAAATTGCTAACCACTTTCCCAGTCCCCTCAATTGAAACAGTGCATCGAGTTCACCAAGACCATTCCAGCCTTGTAAATTCCTATCTATTTTTTTTTTATGCACTTTCTAATTAAACTTATCAAGTGGATAAAAAAGACTGAAGGAAAAATCAGCAAACCTGTATTGTTTTTTTTTCACTTTCATACTCTAAAAAAGTATGCAAAAGTACAAGCTTTGCAATTCAGCACTTCAATCAAGTCACATCAAGTCTGATTATATATAATTATTTTTTTTTTTTATGATAGATTGTTTTAAAGCAAGCAGATTTACAGTATTACACATGAAAAATAGTGTCAGTGTCACTTTCAATTGGAATTACATCTTCAACATAAAGCAGCTCTCCAGTGAACCGGAGAAGATTTCCAAGTCTATGAAAATGGAGTCCCAAAACTAAATCTAGCTTAAACATGATGCCAGTTCAATTAACTTATTTGAAACAGTTTTTTCCTCAATGACAAAGGTTCCTAGAATAAGACTGCTTACACTAATGAACCCTGTATTGTACTTGCATTGTGTAATAAATTGCATTCTACTTTATTTTTTAGTTCTGCATTTCTAATACATGAAATTGATTTGAAATTTGCATTCAGATACCTGCATGGATTATTTTTGTGAGCTTTAGATAGAAAGTTTCCTTTTTCCCCATCCGTTACCTTAATCGCTTTAGCAGCAGCTGCTGCATCATTGGCGACTTTCTCATCGGCACTGACGAGCTCTTTCTTAGCATCCACCTCAACGGTCTCTTTCTCTATCTTCACCATCATCTGATCAGTCTGCTTTGCTGTCTCGATTAGTTCTGGCTGTAGAGCTGTGAGCTCCTGCTGCATGACTGCTACCTGCACATCACACATACATATACAACACTGTCAACATCAATATATTCATGACTAACGGTGTTAATTTCGTTGACGAAAATAATGACGAAAATTAATCGTCAACGACAAACCGAGACGAAAACTAAATAAAAAACAGTTTTAAATGACGACAACTATGACGAAATTGTATTGACATTTTCATCAACGAATAAAAACTAGACGAAAGTGTTAGGGAGGCACGATTGTGGAAGAGATCCATTCAGAACTGATTTGCGTTTGTGAAAGATGCGCACATTTGAACTGTAACTGATCTACCCGGCGGGACAGGAGTTGCATGCGCTTGATGCACGTCTCATAAATCGTTAAAAAATTTAAACGTCTGGGAGAAAGAGAAGAGCAGACATGTAGATCTGAATAAGAGTGACGACGCGAAAGAGAACTTTATTCTGTATGTTTTTCTGTGCGCACACACACACACAAACGACGCGAAGCATGCAGGCCTGCACATAGACAGCTATAGCCTACAGAACGCGTGAGGACTGAAACTGAGCTCTCTTTCGCGTCTGAATGGACAAATACACACAACATTATTTCTAAATGTCTGTTTTGGTGAGTATTCGCGTAAACACAGTCGGTTATGTATTTACAGAGTGTACAGTTGTGAGAATATCTGATGTGCATCAGTGCAATTGGATCGGCACACTCGGTCTTAAAGTGCGTAATAAACCTAATGCCATCTGTACACTTAATATTAATCAAACAACAAAATAAAAAGAGAAAAGCATTCACTGCTCTTTAATAAGGATTAATTATATTTAATTTATACAAATAAATATGTCTGCTAGAAAAAATAAAGAATGATGTATGTTAATTAAAGAGTGCATAATCATTCATTGAAGAAAAAAAAGAGACTGTTCTACTTTAGGAGAAGTGTTTTTATGTCATTTTAAGATATTATTTTATGTCACAGTGCTAAATTTAATTAAACTTTAAAAATTATTAATATTAACAGGTTAATAGATGTTTTCTACGGGCATATATAATGGGTTTGGAAATTTTAGAGAAATTCTAAATTAATGCATTACAATTTAACTAAACCCATTATATTTTAGTCGACTAAATCTACTGTAGATTTAGTTGACTAAATTCTTATTGTATTTCGTCGACTAAAACTAGACTAAAACTAAAACAATTCAGATGACTAAAACTAAATCAAAATTTGCTGTCAAAATTAACACTGATGACTAATAACCATGTACATTATCAAAAAATGGGCTCTCATTGATTAAAATAATCACAATGATTTAAAAATAATAATAATAATGTAGGCCACCTGTGAAAATGTTTCTATTTTACATTTGTAATTTTTTTAAATAAAATTAATTGATATTGAAAATCAAATATTTAACATTTAAATAACATTATATCGAATTGAAGAGCAGATGGACATAATTAAATGTACAGAGAGTATTATGAAGTGACAGGTAAAGCATTCACATTTTCTGTCTCACCTGAGAAGCAGCAAAGTCAAGTTTCTGCAAGCCGACTATGTAGCGATTCTTGAGCTCGTTCACCTCGTTGCGTTTGGAACTGAGCAGGGCTTTATAGGTCAGGATGAGCTCCAGGTAAGAAGTAGGAGTGACGTAATTATGTCTGCGCAGCTGGGAGTAATAGCGCTCAGACATCTCTCGCACACTCTCCTGGAACGTTTTACACATTTCCACCACCCTGAGAATAATGCAAAGCAGACAATGTGAGCCTTTATATTTGAATACTATCATCTGTTACAGGTAATCAAATCTGGCTTATGACCGCACTCTATCCTGATGTTGTCTTCCAGGTCCAGATCCTCAAGGAACTTGTTGGCCACCATTTCCAGAGCATCTTTGGGCCAGGCCTGAAACCAGTCTATGGTGCAGCAGTTGATCAGAGATGGGAACATCCTGAGACGATTGCGGAAGCCTTCACCTATTGGGCTCATTGCTATTGGGACAGACATGCATACGGTTGACAAATAAAAATAACTATATGCAGTATAAATAACTTATAATATATAAATCAATTATCACAATTATAACAATATATATCTATATTATAATGTTATTTTTTTATATTTATGTGTCGTTATAATATATTTATATTAGGGCTGTCAAATGATTAATCACATCCAAAATAAAAGTTTGTGTTTACATAATAAATGTGTGTGTACTGTGTATAATTACTTTATATATATATATATATAAATACATACACATGCTTGCATATATTTAAGAAATATTTGCATGTATATACTATATAGATTTATATATAATTTATATTATATATAAATAAATATTTTATATATAAATAACAAATTTTTCTTAAATATAAATGCACGTGTGTACTTACAAAATAATTGTACACAGTACAAACACATTTATTATGTAAACACAAACTTTTATTTTGGATGCGATTAATCGTGATTAATCATTTGACAGCCCTAAGCTATATATTATAACAATACATAAATATTAAAAATAACATTATAATATAGAGAAATATATTATTTTATATACAGTATAAATATATAATTAGTATACTATTATTATATAATATATGATATCACATATAACATAATATATAAATTATATAATATATAAATATATTTATTAAATAAATAAATAATAAAATAACATATACTTTATTTTTAAATTCGATTAATTGTGTATGATGTTTAATTAATAACTTATTTTGTGTATACATTAATTTGCTATCTTGGCCAGTTAAAGCGACCTCTCAGAGAGGTTTCTGTCCTGGTTAAAAAAAATGTATGTATAAATTATACAACATAAACAGTACCGAGAACTATATGAAGATTGGCTTTAACTTTGTCGATAAAGTAGTTGTACATGGAGAGTGGTGTGACGTCAATCTTCTTCCCTTCCATTTGGGCAATTCCCTGCATTTTTTCGATGATTTCCGCACGCTCGTCCGCCGGGAAGATGTTTGGCACGTCTCCTGTGTTCAGCAGCATGTTGATGTCCTCAACGAAGGCTTCATCCTTGATCTGGTTGTCGCTAAAGAGAAATGTTGTTTTCTTCCCCTCTATCCCTGCTTTAAGCATCAAGTACTTTAGATTGTCACGCCAGTCCGACATGCTGTAGTTCTTGGTCAGTTCGATCTGAAACAGCTCGTAGTCATTGATAAAGGTGGCGAGTTTGGTGGTGCTCTGTCGCCCTGACCCGCCGATGCCCACCAGCAGCAGGTGGCCGTTGTCTTGTTTCAGCACACGGCAGATTCGCGAGATGTGTTCGATGGCGAACTGAAACATGACGAGGTTCATGGGTGCTTTGCTGATGTTATTGAACTCCCTGAGGTAGAAATCCATCACCTCGGTTAATGTGCTTAGATCCGTGATCTCGTCATATGGTTTACTAGCAGAGTCTGGTTTGGCGTAGTCACCAAAAAACAGGCTGCGAATGCTGTCATCTTCGACATTACCGGACAGAGTGAGATGACAGAGAAGCTGAACAGGTGAAAAGAAACACGTGAATACATCTTTAGAAAATCCTCTAAAGCAAAGTCTGGTATAAAAAAAAAAACTAGATAACTAAGATCTATTTTATTTAAAATAATTGATCAGCTTTCCTTGTAATAGAGTGAAAACTGCACAGGTCATATTATACCCCAAATTTAAAAAGAAAGTATGTTTTGCATAACAAAAAAAAATGTTTTATTATTATAAATAAATTATTTAATAAAAAAAATACTGTGGTTTAAATTTAAGTGTCTTTAAAACAATGATAAAATTATAATTTATTTATTTTAAATCATTTGATGTTGTGTGAATGTATCTATTACCTTGTCAATGGTTTGTTTGAAATACGCTGATGTCCTCTCTTTAACAATATAAAAAAATTTCTCTCTATCGTCATTATCAACCAGTCGGTCGTAAAACACACGATAGATCTCATGGATCCATAACCGGATCAGCTTATCTCCTTCCTGATGAAAAAAAGATGCACAAAACTCAGATTCTGTAAACTATTTAGTGTATTTACTTAGCCTTTACATAGAAATATACGTGTGTGCATTTACCTGCATGTGCGTTGATGGACAGAGCATCACGCCCCTAATCACCCTCGCAAAATCACGCAGGTTAAAAATATAATGAGATTTAGACGGTGTTGGGAGGAAACTCTCGATTGCATCCTTGTACACAGCCATAGTAGCTTGAACCATGATTTTACCCAACCTACAACAAATACACATAACCAGAAATATTTAATCTCTTTTCTTCCATCTAACAGTGGTTACAAAAACAATTTGTAATCTTAAGCCTAAATTAAAATGTTTGGCTTTTAAGTGTGCTTGCGCTATTTGTATTCTAAATACATGGCACTAAAATATTGGTTTGATCTTTTTATATATAATCCAATCACATAGAGACATTTATACGTTGGAATTATGTGTCTAAATACTTTTTCTGGGGCCACTTTACATCAACACACACCTGTAGAAAGACGCATCAAAACCATTGCTGAAGTGCCAGTCGGTGATGGATGTGAAAATGTTACCTAAAGTCTCATCATCAAATGTGTCGATTGATATAATGTTTAGGTGACGTGTCAATCGCCCTGTGAGAGAAGAAAGACACAAAACAGTGACGAAGAAGAAACTGACAAAGGTTAATATTGTTATAAGTAATTAGGATCAGAAATGTACCTGTAATGTCATTTCTCCCTCCACCAGGGGGCCCCATAGCAGACATGTACAGCACATCCTCTATGTCCAATCTGGATGTGTCTTTTTTATCATACCAATGATGATGATCGATCCACTGCCGCAGCAGTTCAATGGGCGGCTGAGCACCGTATATCTCTTTTGCAGGCATGTTCAGATCATCTGCAGGAGGTTTTACAAAAGCAAAGACAGTTTTAATCTCTGCAAGGTCACAAAATTAAAGGAAAGTAGCAGAATATTTCTTACGTTTATTTATTGCTTATTCCCCCAGTTTCACATACAAGGCTTAAGCCTAGTCTCAGACTAAAATGCATGTTTGAGCTGTTTTAACTGAAAGCAACTTGCACTGACATATCTTAAAATGTCAGTGATATTGTTATGACTCAAAATTCACACCAGTAATGTTATTTTTTCTACGGTATGTATATAAAAGCTACTTAAAAGTCCTAACTGAACTAAGGCCTAAAACTGGCTGAATCTAAGCCTTGTCTGTAAAAACGGGCCATTGTCTAAGAACATAATATGTGGCATGCTGTAATTTAAGTAAATTGTTTTACAACTCTTATACAAAAAAATATTTTTGTAAAAAGAACATAAATTTTTACACTAATACAAAGAGCTGTGCCAATACAATCATATATTGTGACTACTTTTCTCATGTAATTGCATCCATACTCAGACCTGCCAACATTGAAATATTTTTTTAAATATTGTGGGTGTTCACAATATTTAATTAACGCGGGTGTTCACGTGAAAGTTGATGGGGGGGGGGGGGGGGGTACGTACATTTAAGTACGTTGTAATTGTACGTATATTTAAAATAGGCTACTTATTTTATTATTCAAATATCTAAATATGATACTATATCTCACAGAAAAAAGGGCTTTCTTTGCAATTTTGAACATTGCACGATAACAGTAAAACGTCCGTCGTTTAACGAATTTTAAAAACACGGATGGATAATACAAAATTCTTTCTGACACAACCAAGAACAAAATTAACTTAGCCCGTCATTTTTCATTTTACAATAATCTTCTCTCTTTGCGTGCACGGTCTGTGTTTGTGAGAGAGAGCTCGCGCAGCAACTGATACACAACGGCACTTTTTGAACCATAACTAAGTAATTGACGCGCTAGTTTTCATACAGAAGAAATATGTAACATAATTAGGTACTTTAGTTATTATTATTGACACAATAACGTAACACATGCAGGCTACGTATCGCAACACTGAGAATGATAAATAAACGCCTGTTTCTCCAGACACGCGCTTATCAGTAAGTTAACTGTTAAATTAACGTTAATCCACAAATCACAGAACTTTCATAATCACTAAGCCTGCCATAGCGATTTTAATTTTATTTAGATTTATTGTTCAGCATTACTTAAGCATTTTATAATTTGTATGGCAGAATGTGTTCCTCTGACGGAGTATTTTAAGATAATCCATGCGATTGCGATTACTGCTGTCCTGTGTGATTATCAAATCCAGATAATTAACTCAATACAATATTTAAACTTTCCACATCCAGCATCCACCCCAGCGTGTTTACCTTCAGGAGTTAGAAGTACTGTGACTACTGTAGCCTACTGTCCTCGCTTGAACTCAGTCAGACGGCGGCCGCGGGAGCTGAAGGGGGATCGAGCTGTTGATTTTTAGTCTCTTTTTCATGATAGGCCTTACCCATCTGTCAATCATCCGCGCATGCTATGTGGGGAATGAACCCAGCGCTATGATTGGTCGAACTCTTCTTCTTTTACGGTTGCTTGATTTGAGGACTGCGAGTGAACAGAGGCGCGTCACCAGGTTTTTGCGTAGTTTAGAGTGACAAACCGTACCCGCGTACTTAGAGGTCAAAATGCGTACCTGCTACGCAAAATGCGTACGGGTTGGCAGGTATGCATACTTTTTGGTATCTTTATGTATTTATTTCTTTATCAGTGCATTAGTTTAATTCTCTAGAGATCAATTAATGAAGCAGATGTACATAAGCACTATTTTGCAGGGAAACTTTTTCAGAACTTGTGAAACTTATATTTACAGCATTAGTCACAGCAATGCCTTAGATTACACAATCAGTGTTTGTACCAGATCTAGTTCTTACCAACATAGATGATGCATTTCTTCCCCATCGGCGGGCCAAACACGCCCTTGCGGCGGCGGTCCAGCTTGGACATGATGATGTCCTGGGTTTGGTTGGCGGAGGTGCGGGCGGAGAAGTTGATGCAGATGGGAGTGTAGCGCTCCTTCGGGAGCGACATCAGGAAGTTGTTGTTGATCACAGACTTGCCGGTTCCTGTGGGTCCCACAATCAGCACGGGCACTTCATGTGACAGGTACGTCCTGAGGAAGAAGAGCTGCCGTGACGTTTCTGCCGTGGGTATGATAAGATCAGACACCTGAGAGAGAGACATCAGAGGACAAATGAGGAGAGGAACTTTACACTGTGAAACTTCCCTTCGGTTCATTCACCCCTGGTAGACAGTGATCTAGGCCATGTCCTCTACAGGTTTACTTTAAGAATATATTTAGAACTAATTTTCAGACTTTCCAATAAGGTTTAATTTGTTAACATGAACAAACAATGAGCAACACTTCTACAGCATTTATTAATCCTAGATAGTGTTAATCTCAACATTTACTAATACATTAACTAACATTAACAATGGTTTATAAATGCTGTGAAAAATATATTGCTCATTGTTAGCTCATGTTAGTTAATGCAGTAACTAATGTTAATAAATTAGACCTTATTTCAAAGTGTTACCTTTATATTTTAAAAATTACATTTAAAAACTCAATTTAAATCTGGTAAAATTGTTAGTTTTTGACTAAGGGAATTTTTTTTGCAACAAATTTACAAAAGCAATTATAATTGTGTATATTTGTATCAATGTTAATTTAGTATCACTAAGATACTATTTTAGTTTTTATTACTATTTTGAATGATTTTTTATTTGTACATTTTCCATTTGTATTTTAGTTCATATTTTATGGCTTTATTGTGTTTTTGTAATTTTTATGAAATATACAGATATAGCTTTTATTCATTTTTATTTTAGTTTTAGTTATGTTAGTACATCAAGTTGAATGACTTATTGAGTCAAGTTGAAAACTTGGGCAACTAGCAGAAATAAAATATATACATATCTTTTTCATTTTAGTTAATGTTATTTTTATTTCAATTAACAAATTTGAATGGTTTTAGATGGGGTCTTGTAGTTTTAAAAGTTAACTATAGTAACCCCGATTTGCATGTACTAACTTTTGCGCTGGCGGGTATGACTCTGTCCTCTTTAGAGATGGATTCTGTCCAGTTGTTCCACTGACCAGGGCCCTGCTTATGGAAATAATAATCATAGACGGTGCCTGTGTGGAGAACAGAACAAACCGACGATTCATGAACTTAATGTATATGAATCTTGATTGGTGTCAATCAATTAATAATGTTCATCACATCAATCTCAGCTCTCTTTTTTAAATTTGCTTGTTATACAGGAAAATATGTTTTTAAACATTAAAATATCTTCTTTTCGAATCCGTTAAGACTATTTGAAAGACTATGAGAAAATATTTATATTTAAATCACAACTGTGTTATATTTCTGGGGTTTCCAGGAACGTGTAATTAAATAGTCAACTAAAAACATCATGTGGACCTCTCTCTGGGAAAACACTGCTTTTGTTGAGTTTCACACTCGTTGGTCGTGGGTGATCGGTGATGGTCCCCATGACAAGGTTTCGATAGAAGGTGTCAAACTTTATCCTGCTGTTGCCGTTGATGGTTCCTCCCAGACTCCACACCACAGCGAAGAGGAACAGAGCCTGCAGCCACAGCGTCACCTGCTGACTCGTCATACACTCTGCTCCTTCCTTTCCTGACTGAAAAATCTCATCTGCACAAACAAACATACTCCTCAAATCAAATGTGACATGATCAAACAGATTGAAAAAGCTTTATAAGATTAAAACACATGTACATATTTGTGACCCTGGATCACAAAACCAGTCTTAAGTCGCACAGGTATATTTGTGGCAATAGCCTACAAAACCATCAAAATTGGGACAAAATGATCGATTTTTCTTTTATGCCAAAAATCATTAGGATATTAAGTAAATATCATGATCCATGAAGATATTTAGTAAAAATACTACCTTAAATATATCAAAATTGTATTTTTGTAAGTGGATGCAGCATAATCACCAACAGAAATGGAAACCTTTAAAGGAGATTTTCTCATTATTTAGAATTTTTTGAACCCTCAGATTCCCGATTTCAAATAGTTGTATCTCTGCCAAATATTGTCCTATCCTAACAAACCATACATCAATGGAAAGCTTATTTATTCAGTGGAAAGTTTTTGTGGTCCAGGGTCACATTTGTGTGTGTATGTACCCAGTAGGCAGGTATACAGGCGCATCAGGCTATAGGCCAGGTGAATGGGTGACGTCTGGACTAAGAATCCACACTCGTGGTATATAAAGTCCAAACAAGGCTGAACCAGCCAGTCAAATAGTTCAGTAATCTTCAACAAAACACACACACAATGGCATTCAGAAATGTTCAAAAGCATACATTATAACATGTGCATGAGTGTCTTTCTCACTAGTGTTCTGTGTTCATCTTCCAGGCTCTCAGGTAATGTGTTCATGTAGGAGTCTCTCAGAGGAGTCCAGCCCAACTGATGCGGCTCCATATAGATCATTCCGCACCTAAACACAACACATGCACTCTTTAAAAGCCATCAAACATGTTGAAGCAAAACAACTTGGGTGTAAAAGTACATTTTATGCACCCATATGATAATAAAGTCTGGTGCAAGCTTACATATTCACAAAATATGGTAATCACGAGAATCTGAATTATAAATGTAATAATATTTAGAATAAATAATTAAAAATACTGAAACAAAATCAAGAAAAAAATACTAACCTATCTACTTCAAGAAAATGAACCACTCTATATGAGATTATAATCAATGGTATTATATAAAATTATGCAATTACATTCTATAATTATACAAAATAATTTATCGCGAAATATTCAGACATACATCACCATTCAAATGTTTGGGGTTAGCACGATTTTTAAATGTTTTTGAAAAAGTCTCTTCTGCTCACCAAGGCTGCATTTAATTGATCTACAATACAATAAAAACTGTGATATTGTGAAATATTGTTTACAATCTGCTTGAATATAACATATAATATAAAATTATGTAATTTATTCCTGTGATTGAAAGCTGAATTTTCAGCATCATTACTTAAATCTTCAGTGTCACATGATCCTTCAGAAATCATTCTAATATGCTGATTTGATGCTCAAAATGTTGAAAACAATTGTGCTGCTTCATATACTTTCATATGAGTATTGTATGTTGAATTAGTGTAACAGTGTGGAGCAGGAGAGTGTTTGTTGTTTACCTGCTCACAGTAGCCGGTGACGCCTGCTCCAGATCCGCAGGCTCAAAGATCAGACTCATTTTAGAGCTCATCTGAATGATCTCGCCACTCATCAGACACAGCTGTTCAACAGCAAAACACATCAGACCTGAAGCCCTTCAGATATGTTTTCTGCAACAATAAAAACGTAAATGTACCTTCTTGTTATCATCCAAAACAGTGTTCATGTTCTCAATCCAGACCGCATCAATAGGCCCGTCGAAAACGATCCACTGGCGGTCGTCTGTGGTGCACTGGGCCTGTTGTCTGAATGAGGTGGCCAAAATGCCGTCTGACCACTCGTGACTCACTGGATCAAAACACCCATATAGCTGTCCCATAGTGATGGCCTTCGGATTAATGATGCGGAAATCTACCGCAAACTCTTCTATCAGCCCTTCTATATAGACACATAACAAACACACAACATGATCACATGCTTGGTTATGACTCCACATCATTTCAACAAATAGTTATTGATTTATTTTTATATGCAGATGTAAATGTATATACACTAACCCTCCCAAGTTTGGAATAATTCAGATATTTTCAATGCATTGAGCAAAATCACATATTTAAAAACATTATTGCTAAAAAATATTTTTATTACATATAAATACTGTTCTTTTTAACTTTGAATTCATCAAAGAATCCAGATTTTTTTAAATAAATATTAATTTTAATAAAAATATCCATTATTAATAATTTTGCACTGATAATAATTGATAATAATTGAGCAGCAAATCAGCATATTAAAATGATTTCTGAAGGATCATGTGACTGAAGTCTGCCGTAAAGATGCTGAAAATTCAGCTAAATTCAAATGTACTGTCAAACTGTTATTTTAAATGTAAATAATATTTCACAATATTACTGTTTTATTGTATTTTTGAACAAATAAATGCAGCCTTGGTGTGTAGAAGAGACTTATTTTTAAATACATGAAAACAATTATATATATATTCCAAACGTCTGAAAGGTAGTATATACACAAAAGACTGATTAGAGATAAAAAAAAATAAATAAATAAACACTTAATATGGCCTGATTACCCTTATAAAGGTCTCCCAAAGCACCAGCCAGAACTTTATAAGCTGAAGTTTTTCCACCCATTGGGTCGCCAACAATCATGAAGCCGTGCCTGACCAGCATCATCTCATACACCTGCACACACAAAAAAACTGTTCAATTGTTCGCTTTTTTTATTGCACAGACAGTTTTAGTTATAAAAACAAAGTCTGACTTGTCCCATTAACATAGAATTAGCTTATTCTTTTTGGAACAACTTCAAACAGGATCACCCAATCAAAATTGTTTTAGTTCAAATTACATTTTATAATGGTTTTGCATTTAAAATAATATTTTAGCTGTGGCAAATATTTTGCTCATAAATAAACTACTTTCTAAATGTTTGAATCTTAAGGCAGAATTTGTAGGGGGGAAAATGAATGAGTATAAAGACGTGACAGATAAATGTTCATTGAACGATCAGATTTTGTACTTGTATAATTTTGCTGATGAACCACGGTACAGGCTGCAGTTTCATCCTGGCGATGTTGTCGTCCAAAGCTTTTAACAGTAAATCATAATCTGGTTTAGGCAGAACCACCCCAGGAAACAAATCAGTAATGATTCCCTAAAACACACACAAACACACTATCATTAACCACACGCAAACTCATTTAAAATTAATATGCAATTTACATTCACACACCTGAAACAGTGGTAAATCCTGCGCGAGGAATTTGGCCATGTTGACATCCATGAGAGCTCTAAGCAGCAAAACGCTCTCGTCTTCCTCTGGGTATTTGAGTTTCAGGTTTCCCGCTGCAGTCAGGACTGATTTCACTGCACGCATCCCGTAATCGTAGTGCGCTTGAGACGAGAGCTGCTCCGAGCACAAGCGATACGTCGCCACAATCTTCTGAGCCAGGCTGGAAAACACAAAACCAGGAAGTAACACAACAGGAACATTAAATAATAGTACCCACCAAACTAAAAAAATGTTTTGTTTTATTGTCTGGTTGGACCTGATTTTACCTCCGGGAAGCTGTGAATCCCATTGAATAAAGTGAGATCTCTCCAATCAGTCCATAATCCGGAACCATCATTGCAACTGTGCGGAACAAAGCCTACAAACATACAAATATAGACACAAAACATGGAGAAAATATAAAGGACTTGGCCCATTTTTTAAATGAAATTAATTTAACCCTGTAAAGCTCTTGTTTATCTCAAAGTGTTATAAATGGCGCCAAACAACAAGAAAATTACAAGATTTTGAACATCTTACAAGTGATAATTAAGTATTTGGTGTCCTAATTAAGTATTTCTCTGTAAATAAGTATAAGAGTGTTTGTTTTTGGTTACTTTGAGGTTATCGGGTAGTTCTGCTCTGCCTGCGTATCCTGGGTTCATGGTGATAAACACACAGCAGGTTGGGTTGAGAGAGAGCTCGGTTCCTTCAAACATAAATGTCTTCATGTCTCGCATTATGGCCTGCTGAATACTCAAAATCTGCTGAGCGACCACAGACAACACCTCCACCTGAAAGAGAGCGACAAACACAGAGACAAACAGATAAGAGTTAACATACTATTTGTTTACTTTGTTAATTCAGCGATCACATTGCCACTCTTTTTGATAATCTGCGGTGAAGTCCACAGCGTTTTATTCTGCAGTACTGACCTCTATTCGGTTGAACTCGTCGAAACATGCCCACGCTCCAGACTGTGCCAGACCCTTGAAAAACTTACTCATCGCTTTGTAGTCCAGACCATCAGAACAGTTGAACACCACACACTAAACACACATTTACACGTTTGTCACATACATTAACAATAGTAATCAGAGATAGTAGCTTTATATACGCCGTAAAATCCTTTTGAGCACCTGTTTGGCGAGCGCTTTAGCCAGATCTTTAGTCGTCTCTGTTTTTCCAGTTCCCGCAGGACCCTCTGGAGCTCCGCCCAGATTCAACTTTAAAGCGCCCATCAGAGTCCTGAGGACCAATCAGCATTCAGCATAACTCAAAACTCCACAACTACGCCCGTATCATTAAAGAGCTCAACACTAGGAATAAAATGAAATATTATCAAAATGTTTTAGTGTGTGTTTATGTGAGTGCACCTGTAGCAGCGATCAGTTAGTGGTGTTATGACCAGGCGCGGTGAATTGCCGAGATATTCGTATCCATATTTGATCACAGTGGTGATCATCCTCAACATGACTTCCCCGTCTTCCCAGAAATACCGCAACTGGGAAATCCACTGGAAATCATTCAGTGATGAAACGCCATCCTGAGCCAGCTTGCACACGACATCACGTGCTGCGTGGAACAAAGGGGCAAAAGTCATGAACTTTATTAGACATCAGAGACTACATCTACGGAATATAGATGGGAACATTTGATGCGTACTGCAGACAAATACACTCCCGCTCAAAAGTGTATGTTTTTGAAAGAAGTCTCTTATGCTCACCAAGGCTGCAGTAAAAAACAGTAATATTGTGAAGTAGTATTACAATTTGAAAAGAATGGTTTTCTATGTGAATATATTTTATAATGTAATTTATTCCTGTGATCAAAGCTGAATTTTCAGCATCATTACTTCAGTCTTCAGTGTCACATGATCCTTCAGAAATCAGTATAATATGCTGATTTGCTGCTCAAGAAACATTCCTGATTATTATCAATGTTGGAAAAAGTTTTTGCTGCTTTATATTTTTCTGGAAACCGTGACACACAAACACACAACTTTGGAGCAAGTAAGATTTAAAATAACAATAATATTATTTTATTCAGCAAGGACGCATTAAGTTGCTCAAAAGTGACAGGAAAGACATTTATACTGTTACTTGAAATCGAAATCTTTTGTAAGTGCTGCTCATTAAACTGGGAATGATGAAAATGGCATTTACCATGAACATCAATGACGATAAGAGCACCCAGAGTCATCCTGGCCCCACCTGGCAACTTCCCTCTTACCAGCTCGACTATATCAGCGATCTGAGCATTACTCTGCTCAACGTAAGCCTGAAAAACATGCATAACAACAATTTCACACACAAAAAAGACCAGCAGCACTAATCAAATCTGCTCTGAATGTGTTTGTGTGTGTGTGCTCACAGGAAGTGTGTTGTTCTGTATAGCATCAGATACTTCACTGGTCCAGAATATGCAGGACGCACAGATCACGACCTGACCGGGCCACAGCAGAACCCACTTCTTCCTAGGCATCTGAAACATGCAGAATCAAACACACATGATGCGCTGACCATATTCTACATGTTTATAAGTCTTTGTGTGTATCTATACCTCTGAGTACTGCTCCATCCCTTGCTTTATGACGTCTCTGATGCTCATCAGCATCGTGTTTTCAACCTGCAGAAGCCACTTCTCAACCATTCCCTAAAATACACAGGAAACAGATTGTACATGGAAATCTCATGAAACTTTACATGAAAAGCTCATATTTTACTCAATAATCAAAAGAAAGAAAGAAGAATTTCATTTTGCATTAAGAAATTATTTTTTGGGGGGGGTTTCTTGAGATTCACCCATTTTATTTCTCTCTCTGCCTGTACCTTGGCTTTAGCAGGGTAGATGGTTTCTATAAAGGGGACGATCTCTTTCTCTGAGCTGATCATTCCCGTGATCTCCAGGTCAGGGGTGAATTCTAGTTTGGCGATGCCCTCAAAACACTTCTTAAGATGTGGCTGAACACGCAGTGGATCCTTCGTCTCAGACAAGATCTCCAACATCTCATCATTAGATAAGAAGAAAAACCTAAACAGTGAGAAATAAAGAGTATGAGACAGGTGACTTATTTATATTGACTCTGCACATTAAACTGAGATACCTGAGGGTCTTTTAACATCTTTAAGAGGTAGATCTGCAAGTTTAATCTCACCGAGGGAAGAAGAGTCTCTTTGTTTCCAGGTATGAGTTCAGACCCTGCTGTATTTCCTCCAGAAAGGTGTTGGACTCCTGAAGGCGACCCAGCATGTTAGGCTGCTCTGTGGCCACCAAGACATGTGTGTCCTTTAACTGTAAAAAAAAAAAAAAAAACACATGGCATGCTCAATAATGTACACTACCGGTCAAAAGTTTGGAATAAATTTTATTTATTTTTTTTAAGAAGTTAGTTATGCTCACCAAAGGCTCCATATATTTTAGCAAAATTACTTTAAAGACAGCAATATTGTGAAATATTATTACCATTTAAAAGGACTGTTTTCTATTTGAATATATTTCAAATCTAATTTATTCCTGTGATAAAAGCTGAATTTTCAGCATCATTATTCCACATGATCCTTCAGAAATCATTCTAATATTCTGATTTGCTGCTCAATTATTATCTCATTAACCCTTGAGAGCTGTAGGAATTACAGTAGTACAGCTACATATTAAAACTATGGATTTGGAAATGGACATCTTCATCTTTACTTGCTATTATTAAACCTGATGGTTGTCAGATATAGGTGCTGGTCATTAGCTGTATTTACTGTAAAGTCGTACAGTTAATAACAAATGCAATCACACACACCGCTTCAGCGACAATGTTTTTCCAGTAACTGTCTACGATGGCAAACTTGCGTCCATTCTCTGGCATCTGGGCGATGATGTCCTCTGAGCTGAAGATGGGCTCTAGATACATCCACATGCTTTGACACTGCAACATCGCATCCAATATATCCTGCATGCACTGCAACTTCTCCTCCCATGTCTAATGAGAGAGAAAGAACTATTTAAAGGGTCGAGGGTCTTATTATTTTACAGGGTCATATTATTTACATAATTTTAATCATATTATTTGCAGAGTAATACTGTAACATGCACAACTCAAAACATCCTCCCCAGTCCACCTAGAATTTTTTTCATTTTTCATTGGCAGTGTCGTTTCTCATTCCACAAAATTCGGGTTATTTACATGTAGACTTCTTAAAGGTACAATAAATGGTCATGGAAACTTGTTTTGTGGCAAGAAATGCTTATGCTAATTCTATGCAGGTGAACAAGTTGTGAACCTTTGCATCGGCCTCGATGGGTTTGATGAATGGAGACCCTCTCATAGTCTGAGTCTTGATGATGTGATCATCCAACAGCAGCTGAATATCATCGACCGCCGATAAAACACTTGTGCCCTACACAAACAAGAAAGAAAGAGAATAAAGCTGAGGAAATAATGTTGTTAAAATAAACAGTAGTTTAAAATAAAAGCCACATTTAATAAAAAAAATAATAATAATTTTAGATTATCAGTAGTGATTCAGACAGCAAAATTGAAATTTTTAATTTTAATTTAGCTGAAAACCGAAACCTAAAAATAAAGAATATTTGGTCCCACTTTATATTAAGTGGCTTTAAGTACTATGTACTTACATTGAAGTTACTACTTTGATACAATGGACTTATTATGTACATACATGTTTTTACATTGTACTTATATTTTGAAAATACCTGCATGTAATTACAACTGTAATTAATTGATGTAATTACATTTGTAATTACACAGTTGACCCTTCCCTTACACCTTAACCTACCCTTAAATCGACCCATACCACCACACCTGTCCCTAACCTTACCAGTATCACATCTCAATAGCAGAAAAAGTGTTTTACAATACAACCTGAACACAATAAGTACATTGTACTTATTTTTCTATGTAAGTACATAGTACTTAACGCCACTTAATATAAAGTGGGACAGAATATTTTATAAAAAAAATAATGAATACAATTTATTCAGTAATCAACACTGAAATAAAAACAGTTGTATATAAACTTTTAAAATGTACATAAGGCAGTTTAATATCAGCTTTTTAATTATATAACTATGTTTCTACTCCAATTCATCAAACGGTGGCTGTAAAAAAATCATGGCAGATTTATTCAAACATACATTGAATAATAGTGACAAAAGGTTAAGTAAAATATAATGAATATGTAATAAACATTTTATTTAACAATCATTTTATTTAACAAAAACATTTTATTTAACAAAATGCCACTTTCATCATGCCACAATAAAACGTATCATTTGAAGTGTGTTTTACCGTGTCCTTATACGGGGAAAACCCAAAGCGGAGCTCGGTCCACTCCCGTTTCATTTTCTCCAGGGACTTTTCCAGAGAGTATTCTTTACTGGCGGAAGCGCCTATTTCCTCCAGCCTGCGGACAGACAGAGAGACACGACGCATAAACAGTGATTCTGACTAATCCCGATTGCATCAAGCAACATGGTTTCACACTAAAGATCATTTTCAAATATCAAAGGTAAGCCTCACTGGTCTGAATATTTCGACAATCCGAGCTCCATCATCTTGATGAGTGGGGTGTCCTCGTCTGGTTTAACATCAAATCCCACTGTATTACTTATCTGATATCAGCCAAAAGAATATATAAAAATAATTCACATCCATCAAACATTGAGGAAATGCAACTATAATGGTAAATAAATAGTCACAAAAAATAGTATTTCAGATCTTAATACATATCCAACATAATTTACACGTCAATATGTTAATACATTTTTAAAACAGTAGTTTGGCTACTAAAGCTATTTATTGTCCTTTAGAATACATGAATACAAATACATGAACTGTTCAAAGGAATCAAATGATTCAATGTCAAAATGACTGTTCCTTTGAACATCTGTGAGTGAGTTTCACTAATAAATAAAGCGTTATGTATACTACTGTCGTACCATCTCCCAGTGTCTGTCCTTCAGGCCTGGATTGCAGATAGTTGTCAAAATAGGCAGGTGTTGTTTGAATTTGTCAATCTTTTTCTTGAAGTTCTCCGTGACGCGTCCGGGAGCCGTCCGCTCTGAGAACGTCTTTGCAAGTTTATACATTGTGCGCCACATGTTTGCTAACTCCTCTGACACCGTTTCTGCGTTCATGTTTCGGAATGGACCTCGAGAGCAAATACAGAAGACTTATGAAACACACACACAACAATAAACATATACAGCCAAACTGATTTAGATGCTTCATTTATATCTTTGAGATCCAGGAACAGTTGAGACATAACTGAAAATAAAAAACATCATCGACAGGACAAATGGATGTCTGTCTTTATTATACAAATATTTGTCCAATCAGATGCTATAATTTCAAAAGGAAATATGACAGCATGTGTTTTACCATTCATCCACACATCAGATTTGGTCTGAAAATCAAGGCCCGTGATCCACAGCTGGTCGTACGGCTGTTTCTTGGCCATTATTGTTTGTAAGATGGGAAACTGACTCTGTTCTTTGTCCAGCAAACTCTCTTCTTTATTAATGCCCTGAAATAAACACACATTTTAACATTTCATTTAATCAAAAAATTACATTTGATTTCGGGATTCATAATCAGTCTTTCTCTTGTCTAGACTCATCTCCCATTTTTATTTTTATTTATTTATGTTTTATCTGCATTGCATTTGACGCAGGAAGCTCTGGGAAAAGTGTGATAATATCAAACACAAACCTCGATCTCTTTGACAGTGGCTTCCATGCTGACGCTGATCTTTTTGAGTTTCTCCACATTGTACTTATTCTCATCCAAAGTCATCTTTTCTTTCATCTTAAAGATGTCCACATCTTTGTCCAGAACCTTCATCGTCTCCTCCAACTTCCCTATTCTGAGGATGAAACGAATGATAACCTCATGGTTTGTTTAAGCCGTGTAGGATATGTTTAATGTGTGTGTGTGTGCGTGTCCGTGTTTAACAACCTTTGCATCAGATTGATCTCAGCCTGATCTTTCTGAGTGTTCAGTTTATCCTTACTGAATTCAATCGATGAGAGAATCTGCTCAGGCCAGTGGATCACTGTGCTGAACAACTTCATATCCTCCACTGTGAAGAAAGAAGTCTTAAGGATTTTTAAAGAAAAAGTGTTCCCACAAGCCAAACTCACACAGAGATTATGAGTGAAAAAAGCGTGTTGAAATATTAGTAAAACTGTAATTGTGTAGTATGGTGTAGCCATAGATGAAGTATTTGCATGCACACATTACGCAGAGGAAGTTTACCTGGTAGGGTGGCATAGTCGAGCAGGAAGTCGAGTCTCTTGACAGCTTCCTCAATCTCATGGCGGAGTTTGTGTACGGTGACTTCACTTGTGTGTTTCAGGTACTGATTTAACTCCACCAGCTCCTCTGTGTTACTCAGCTTGCTCGTGATTCTGTCCGTAATCTCATCGTAACGACGGCAGACACTATTGTAGAATAATAAATGCTAGACGCTATAAACGGTGGTATAATATAATACCTCATACAAACAATGTGTGAAAATGAAACTGCTATCAACTAAAAATCAGCTAAAAACAATCTCATTCCGTTTAAATAATGTGACATGTTTTTGAAGGCAACAGGAAGTTTAATAAGAAAAATAATGAAAAATTAAAATTGAGGCAAGTCACTACAGGTAAAACTATTGTTTTTGAGATATTTTTGAGATATTCTCCTTCCATAACTTGTTTTATTCAGACTACTGGACAGAAAACATCCAAAATACACATTTAAGTGTTTATTTTATTACACTTCATCTATTTGCGTCTGATTTTTAATTTTAATATATAGCAGATTCTCAGTCAGAAATCTCACTTCAGAATCTATATTCTGAAGGGTTTTACAGAGGGGTTTGTTCATATATAATTTGACTCATTTATATTACACTTTATTTCTTAAAATATGGTGATAATGTATTTCTGGCTGTTGACAGTATTTTCTGTGTGATAAAAATAATTATCCAAAATCCCCTCAGTAAAAACCTTTAACTTTATCTCAGTTTCCACCCACCTCTTGTTGAGTTCTCGGTTCTCCTCCATCACAAACGTGGTAAGAAGATCTATGAGATGCTCTGCCTTGTCACACAGATCTTGGTTCAGGTTCACCGCATCCAGACAGAACAGGGACAGAGGCACTGTCACATGCAGTGACGTGATCTCCTTCCACACGTTCTGCACACCTGTGATTTTCTACAGAACACAAAGTAGAAACATCTTGCTTTACATGGAAGCGTTCACCCTTGTGTTGTCTATAAGGCTGCAATGCACACACTAGAAAAGCTACCTTAGTAAAGCCCTGAAGTGAGTGTTTGGTTTTAAGGAAGTTCAGTATGTCTTGACGGTCCAGTGAATCAGTGTACTTCTTATACACATCCAGATACCTACACAAGCACAGACAAACTACAGTGTGATTCAATCTTAATTTGAAGCTTTTCAACTGGAAAACATGCTCTCTGAATGATAGCGGACCTCTGGGGCCCAACGATGTTCCTCTGAAAGATCTCTCTCGCTCTGTTCATGATGTCTATCACCAGCGACTCGTTGGGTCTCACTGAGCGCAACATTAATGTTTCTCCAAACTCTGGGAAAAGTGTACCTTCCACCTGTAAAAAAAGATCACTCATTTGGATTTCTGGTTTAAAAATGATGGCTTAAGAATGTACTCGGTTAAATTTTTTTCTACCTTACACTGTGCCTAAACTCATTAAGCTTCATTAAAAGGGATAGTTAAACCAACAATGAAAATTAAGTCATCAAGATGAATAAAAACACAACATAAAATACAACTCCTAGAAATCCCCAATAGTGTCAGTGAACTTTCTTCACTGAGTTAAATATCTCCAGACTGGAACTCCAGTTGTCAGATGACAGTTAGAATGACAGACATGATTGTTAACAATGATAAACATGATGGATATATTCACCTCTGAGAAAAAAGTACATGGATTGTATTTAATGTGGCTTTATTATTAATCTTGATTTCTCAAAACTTGTGTGATTATAGAGTCTCAAGAATGTGCAGTCGAGCACAGAAGATCAATGACCAAGGACAGGATTTTTCTTAAATAATGCATTAAATTTAGGTTTGTTTTCCACCAAACCCTATAATATACCCCCAGAACACTTATTTGTGTTTACCCGTGGTATGTTGTGGGCGCTGTTGATGATCTGTGTGAACGCCTGTTGTATGAGCTCCCAGCTGCTCTGCAGTGAAGGTTCGAATGCAATTCTGGGCTCCTCGAGTCTTAACTTCACCAGTAACACTGGACGCTGTGTGTACTGCAGCTCATTAAAACACTCCCCAAAATCATTACCATCCTGCAAAAAACAAACAAACAAACAAAAAAATCTAGCCGACCTCATACTTTTGAATGGTAGTGTAAATACAGCAACAATTAGGCAACTGACCTGTATTACTTGGTAGAAGAAATGTTGGATGTATATTAGTAAGAACTGTTTATTAATGAACGTAATTATTTATTGAAAAAATTTGTCTTTTTTAAAAGCCATAAATATCCACAAGACAGTAAGCTAGAGTGATTTTTACAGTGGAAATACACAATATACCAAATATAATAAATATACACAATAACTCTCAAAAACCATGCATCTGCAAACAAACAGAGCTGTACATATATACCCATAAATGCAAGCACATACTCAGTAACTAGGTTATATAATAACAGTAGCTGCGTTTACATGGACCCTAATAATCTGACCGTAATCACACTAGTAGCAGTCGGAATAAAAAAAGTAATGTAATGTAACCACGTCAATTGGATTAAATTGGGCAAATTGCTGTCTCAACAGGCCTTGCTTCAGACTCAAGTTTTAGGCACGGGAAGCGCTGTATTTACTGCTTGATAAATAAAAGCATCATGACATTATTTAGCATTCACGTAAACACTATGTACGAATTCATCAATCGGAATGATTTCATTTTGAATCAAAAGGTGTCAATGTAAACGTTGCTATTGTCACTGGTGTCATTACCTGATGTAGCTGGAAAAACTGCAGCAGATCCTGTAGTGATGCGACCACCAGACTGCGCAGCTGTAGTGACATCAGTGCAGCAACACAGAAGAAGAGTTTTTGGGCCTTTACCGGGGCGATGCTTTCTTTCTTCGGCACCAGTGGCAACCACGAGTCTTTAAAGGTCACAAAAAGAGAAGCACAGCTGGGCAGCCAGCTACACAACACACACACACACACCAGAGGAAACAGTTACATAACAGTGATGTAACTTATTATTTTTCTTTAAAATTTTACCTTCATTTTTCTGCTTGGCTGTATATCAAAATTCACTTCTTGAGATAGGATGTTCATGATACCAGTTAACAAATTAGATTTTTTTTTCTGTGCTTAAGTGCAAGATATTCTCAAATGTCTTAATCTTCTAAAGTTATCTTATTGTATAAAATTTAAATTTACAATTTTGTAATAAAAGGGTGCCTAAAAACTGTTTTTGAGAGGTAAAATAAGATGGACAGAAATAATAGTCTCACACAAACATATAATTAAGGCTTTAGAAACTTGTAATATGGTACACCAGTCAATCAGCAACTTTACTTGTTATTGACTGCTTCAGTCAGTCCATTCACTGAAGAATGTGTCAGACTGAAATTCCCACTTCCTGCAGTATATCTTCTAAACACTTCACACTGACTGTTGCTGTAGAGCCATTGACACCCTGCGTGTTAAAGCAGATCCAGATTGCTCTTTATTTCCCCATTGTTCAAACCCTCATTCAAAACTGTAAAAGCTTGTATTGTGTGCGATTCTCTGGGTAGTTTGAGGAGACCATGGATACAGAGTTGATAACAAAGGTAGCCAAGACGAAGAGAACTATTTAAACAACAACACACTTGTCCACACACAACGCTGACCTTATTCAAATGTACATTTACCACAGTCCAGTAAATGTTCAGTATATCCCATGAGAGCATCAGGACATTGCTATGACTAATTGATAAAACAGACAAACATCAATAGTTTAACAGTTCATGTTACATTCTCTTATCCGTAAATGCCAATTTGTTTTGTTTAACTCCAAGTAACAAAGAGTAGTACTGAGTTGTTTCTGAACAAATCAGAGTGTTTGAACGAATGACTCAGAAAGACTCACTCATTAAGATAGAGTGAGTTGTTTCACCACTAAATGAATCAGTGTTTTTGAACAAAACAGTTGAGTCAATGATGAACGACTCACTCATACAGACAAGTCACTTGTTTGTTATTTTAGTACTTCAAGTTAAACTAAACAATATAATAATAATAAACTTTATTTTATATAGTGCCTTTAAAAGTAGCATCTCAAAGCACTTCACATAAAAATTATTTTTCAAATTTTTCGGTTGAAAAAAAAAATCGTTTGAATGAATGATTCAATGATTCAAATGAATCACTCATAAAGGTCCGAACTCATTGAACGGGGCTGAATCAATAATTCAAATGGCTCGTAATTTGTCACAACCTACTACAGTTTCAATGTAACCTGCAAAAAGATACACTTAAAAATCTCAATCACTAACAACCAGACTTGACAGTCTGTCTGGAACAAACACAGACAAGAGGAGTGATGCTGACTATGAAAAGTCCCAGTGCTGTTGTTGGACTGTTATATCGGCCCTTTTGGAAAACTGCTCGACCAATCCGATTCAAGAAGCAGAACTAACTACTGTATAAAGTTCTATAATTACAGTTTCCTGGACATCCAGCTCTTCCTTTGCGTGCTTAGAGATGTAATTATAGAGCTGGATTCAGGTGACTACAGTGACAGGTTTACAGAGAACATGAGAATGAAACCTACAGACAGCAAATATATCATGTGTCTCCGTAAGACTTCTCAATCTGTACTGCTTACGTTACTGTCCACGGCAGGAAGTTACTTAAAGGATTAGTTCACTTTAAAAAAAAAATGTTTGCTGATAATTTACTCACCCCCCTGTCATCCAAGATGTCCATGTCTTTCTTTCTTCAGTCGAAAAGAAATGAAGGTTTTTGATGAAAACATTCCAGGATTTTTCTCCATATAATGGACTTCAACAGGACCCAAACGGTTCAAGGTCCAAATGACAGTTTCAGTGCAGCTTCAAAGGGCTTTAAACGACCCCAGACGATGAATAAGGGTCTTATCTAGTGAAACGATCGGTCATTTAAAAAATAAATAAAAAAGTTTAAGTTTTATAAGCACAAATGCTCGCCTTGCTCTGCGCGTTCGCGACGTCACGTAATACGCAATTACGTTAAAAGACATGGACATCTTGGATGACATGGGGGTGAGTAAATTATTAGCCAAAGTTTATTTAAAAGTGAACTAATCCTTTAAACCAGACCTCACAAAAAAAAAAAAAACAGACTTCACTTGTTTAGAACAAATATTTCCATACACACAAAGTCTCTTACGTGTTAAGCAGTTCGTCTCGTGTGTTTTGACACTGTCGCCGCACCAGCTCCTCAAACTCCGCTGGTAAGAGCGGAAGATCGGCTGAGAGCAGGTCGTCCAAACACACAAACCGCAGAGAAGAGAAACTACAAGTGAAACATCATTTTATAAATCATAAATGGGATCTTAATGATTAGGACCACGATGGGATCGGAGATAAAGCCGACCTGCTCATCCAGAGATCCTGTATGCGGAGCAGCATCGGGTTCACAGTGTAGAGGTTCTCCGTCTGCCAGCTGGAGTCCACGGACCAGGGAACTGGTGCACGGATCACACGGGACGTGAAAGGCCGGGGAACAGCAGAAATTGATAGACGCTCCCTCTCTGCTGGATCTAGCAGGATATAATCGACTGCGAAAAAGAAAGAGATTACAATTATGAAAAATTTCAGACAACTTATTCAATGTGGAAATGACCCGCACGAAAAAGACAGTAACAAATTAGATGGCAAAAAAAACTACAAATTGGGAAGGAAATCTTGTCTTATCGCCCAGTGTAACCCAAAAAAATGATGTAGCGCACTATTATTTGATTTATTTATATATATAAAGGCGAAACTCGAAAAATTTGAATATCGTGCACAAGTTATAAATTTCATGATTATGGCTTACAGCTTATGAAAACCCCAAATTCAAAATCTTCGAAAATTATAATATTACATGAAATCAATAAAAAAAGGATTTTAAATACAGAAATGTCGGCCCTCTGAAAAGTATAATCATGCATATGTATATACAGTAGTTATATATACTAAATATATTAGTTTCACCTTTTAATTTGAATTACTGAAATACATGAACTTTTGCACGATATAAATTTTTTTCGAGTTTCACCTGTGTATATATATATATATATATATATATATGTATTTGTTTTTTTCAAAGTACTTGTTTACTGTCATTAATACACCTGCTGAACTGTACATCATCTACTCTAGAGGGTGTCGTGTGTCATACCGATGCTCTTGCGGAGGCTGAATTCATAGTCTCTCTGAACCTCCTCCAGGAGATCCTCCTGCATCCTCTGCATCTTCTGCTCATCCTCTGGGAAACGGCTGGGTACCAGCTTCAGGATACCGGTGATCTGCTCTGGTGGGGGGGGCGCCAACATGTGGCCGTAAACACCCTCGGTGATATAGTACAAATACCTCTGAGAGAGAAAGAGAGGAGAAAGAATATAAATTGATAGATGGATCCAAGAGAACCAGTTCTTATTTAAAACCATTAAAAATGTTTTTTTATATATTGTTTATCTATCTGTCTATATATCAATCTATCTATATGTATATATTAGTGGTGTATTAAAATGAGGAGAATTTTTTTTTATACTGTATTGTATATCAAATGTAAATGTATGTCCGTTACACTTACTGCAATTTTCCTGGTTAAATAAACATTACATAAAAAAAGAGAGACCAAATACAATTCTCTTTTGTATTTTTTGCAATAACCATATAATGGTCTATTTATTAAAACCAAGTATAAATTTCATCATTGTTTAGGCATTTTTACATTTATTCCAAAATAATAACTTAAGGCAGTAACAATTTAAACTATATATTTATATTTGTATAAATTGGTGAACTAATGTTCAGCTTTTCTTTGTAATACTCAACTTATTTTCAGCAGTCATCAAGCTTGTACACACTGGTCGTCACAGACACAAAAATGTACCTTTCATTTCTCCAAGCTGATTGCTCACTAAACCCGTTATTGAAGTTTTGATGTCATTAGTGATAAAAAAGCACAACTCACTTAATTACCAAAACAATGTTCCTCCACAAACAATATGTATTTGTATGCTTCAACAGCTAGAGCGCCAAGAGTTACAATGTGTAGCTTTAAGGAACTGGAATCGTTCAGAAGAATAAAAGTGTGTTTTAAAAAAAACATCAATATAGCTTGGATGGATGTTGCTAATACGGACCTCTAAATCTCTCTGTGTAGGATCCACCTGCTCCCTTTGACTTTGCTTCTCTTCATGCCGAATGATTTCAAGCTGCTGATTCGGTGTCAAAGGGCGACTTCTAAGAATGATGGCATTTTGTTTGTTAATGTTAAAAAGATGGTTCCTGCTGTAAATATTACAATAAATACACACATATGCTCTAAATCTCTGCTTTAAAGTGTCTGCTGTGTGAGAGAGAACTTTTACCTCTGTGTTCGGGTCGTAGGTTGTCGCCTCCTCACAACCGGAGCATTACTGCAGACTTGAATGTGAAGTTAAGATGGGACTCACTTAAAGTGTGTGTGTGTGTGTGTACACAATACAAGTCAAAAGTTTTGAAATAATTATTTAATATTTTTGAAAGAAGGCTGTATTTATTTGATCAGAAATGTAATATGTAGTAATATTGTGAACAATATTGTGAATAACTGTATTGTATTTTAAAAATGTAATTTATCCCTGTGATCAAAGCTGAATTTTCAGCATCTTCAGTGTCACATGATCCTTTAGAAATCATTCTAATATGATGATTTGCTGCTCATTTACTAGTATTCCTCGATTATGAATAATGGTTCTTACTATTATCAATAGTAGTTTTTGCTAAATAGCTATTTTTGCTGCTTAATATTTTAAGCAGGGTTCTTTGATGAATAGAAAGTTCAATGAACAGCATTTATTTGAAATAGAAATCTTTTGTAAAATTAAAAATATATTTTCTAATATATTATATCACTTTTGTTCAATTTATTCCATCCTTGCTGAATCAAGGTATTATTATTTTTTAGGGGTGTAACAATATATCGTGTCACAATATATCGCGATACAAAAATGCAACAATATGTATCGTGGATAGTGACAATATTGTGTATAGTTCAGGAAAAAATTCACGTTTTCAGAGTTTTAGTGTCAGTACTACATTAAACTACTATATATAATGTTGAATATAATAAATAATAATGCAATGGGGGAATATTTGTTAGTCCTGATAATGCCAAATGTCTAATGTTACCAGTAAAAAGTGGCATACATTATTTTAAATATCTAGTCAGTGAAAAAGTGCAAGCATTTTCGTCTAAAATAATTCTGTAGTTTCAGATGCATATTTAGAATGCATGTTTAAGCATAATTGAGTGTGTGTAAGTCTATGAAAGATGTTTGTTAAGGATACATGCAGTTGAAGGACACTGAAGCGAGTGACGTCTGCGGTGTAGATGCTGGATTTTCAGGTTTTGGCCTCTCGGGCTGTAGTTGTTCCCAATGGACTCGCAGGGAGATCTGTGGTGCCGCAGCTCCTTGTAGGGAATCGCAAGCGTCCGAGAGTGATTCTGCAGGATGGGCGGGTATTGGCTGTTAAGGAGATAAATCTGTAAGAGAACAGAGAACAAATCAGGATGAGCAGAGAACATCCAGAAAAGATCAAATCAAATTGAGATTGTCATGTACAACACACACCTGATATAGGTCAGAGGGATTCTGGGATGCGGGATAGGGCTGCAGCCTCCCAGTGCATCCAACATCATGACTTGAGTTAGCATTCATCTACGAGGAAAACAAGTACACTAAAACACTTTAAAGCACATATTTTTGATAAAATACTGGCTTCATTCTGAGGCATGGTGTCAATGTGTTTCAGAGTATGTAGTGTAAAGCACAGTACAATGTGTTAAACTAAGTTGCACAAATACTGACAAAATGCTGTCTAGATAGGCAGCGTAACTTAACTTACTATGATGGCCAAAAATGCTGTCTAGGCAGCAAACGTTACCTTTTGAGACACGGACTAGCTTAAATGTCTTCTGCCGGTACAAGACAAATACGTTAAAACCTCACTTTTTAAGTTATCAACAAGTCTGATAACTTTAGATAGAGACAAACTTCAGTAACGATAACTTAATGCTCAACCTTATTTAACTTAACGGACAATTTCAATACGGTTTCATAGACGTTCATCAACAAAATGTTTTTCTCCACATAAACGTCTTTATAAACGGTTACAATGGTCTTACCTTTAGACATTCATTCTATAATCCGACATAATCGCATCCACAGAAATATTACAAACTGATTATTTGACCAGACGCATCACAACCGTTAAACGCGCACGAGGCGCTTGCTAATGAATTGAGAGCTTTCTGTCTGTCACCGGTTGTCAATATAAATGTTTGTTCACGCGCTGTTCATGGTGACAGCCCGCTATAGTTACACTATCATCAGTAAACCATAGGTTCTATGAAGCTGTTCGCGTAAAAATAATACATTACTAGTAAACAAAAAAAAAGGAATATTTATAAAATCATAAGTTACTGCAAAGCCATTACAACAACTGTCAATAGTTTTCAAATAATATTATTACACGGTACTTCATTGTAGTTGTAATGCCACACTGTGAACACACTGTGTCGCTGTTTCACCGGTCGTTAGAGGACCTCTTCACTGAGCAGTAAAACATTGGTCATTTGTAATGCCATTTTTTCACTAAAAAGAAAACAATACAAACTTTATTTCACTGGAAGAAAGATTCATATAAAAGTATTTGGCCCACATGTGGGCAGCGGACCCCTATGGGGAGTTTGAGCCCCTTTATAAAACAAAGTATAAGATGCCTCTCTCCTTGTCCTGATTTAGATCTAATTATAGACATCTTTAACCAGCAGAAACAATGCACTTTTTTAGCACGGGGTATTATATATATATATATAGCCTAATGCACTCTCTCACACTCTCTTTATATGTGTGTGTGTGTGTGTGTGTGTGTGTGTGTGTGTGTGTGTGTGTGTGTGTGTGTGTGTGTGTGTGTGTGTGTTTTGATGTCACGCTGTTAAACTCTCAGAATAAATAACCGCAGAACTGGCAAAGGACCTGAGAGCGGACAAGAGCCATTCATCACCAGACCTCTATACAGAGCAATCACCTGTAGTAAAGTCTGCCTTACTTAAGAGGGAGAAAGCCAGGTAAATCCAACCGTCCCGTCCGATATTCCAGTTTCTGTCCTCTTAGCAGCAATTCTTTATTCCACACCTTAAACCCCTGCATTCAGCTGAAAAAGACTTGTGCACAAAGACATCACTTATCACAGACTTCTTTACATACTTTCACTAACACACCAGGTCATCAGTAGAAGTGATCAGACACTAGTGAGTGATCCAGCACACTCAGATCAACTAACTCCAGCGCTGTCAGCATCAAATAAACATGACTTCTGTGTTTACTGCTTTCAGATGTCTAAACAAGGACACAGTCTAGCTCTACAACTAGATTACAGACTGACACTGGACTAGATTACAGCAGAGATTACACTGGATCACACAAGCCGATCAAGACCACAATGAGCCTGACATTCTGGAACAAATGAGTCAGTCAGAATTACACTACCGCTCAAAAAGTTTGGATTTTTTTATGTTTTTGAAAGAAGTCTCTTATGTTCACCAAGGCTGCATTTGTTTGATAAAAGGTACAGTAAAAATAGCAATATAAATAACTGTTTTTTATGCGAGTATATTTTAAAATGTAAATTATTCCTGTGATGCCAAGCTGAATTTTCAGCATCATTACTCCAGTCTTCAGTCACATGATCCTTCAGAATTAATGTTTCTTGAGCAGCAAATCATCATATTAGAATAATTTCTGAAGGATCACTGAAGACTGGAGTAATGATGCTGAAAATTCAGCTTTGATCACTGGAATAAATTACAGTTTAAAAAATATTACAATAGAAAACAGTCATTTCAAATCATAAAAATATTTCACAATATTACAGCTTTTACTGTATGTTTGATCAAATAATCGCAGCATTGGTGAGCACAAGAAACTCTCTTTCAAAAACATTATACGATAGTGTACGTGCAATAAAGTCTAAATAATTGGCAAAACTGTGGTCTTGATAATGCATGGTATATGAAAACTCACAACAATGCATCTGATGCATGAACTATGGAGCTTTTAGTGCACAAAATAACATTCAGCACATCCTTAAAGCCAAATTGAAACCATCCGCAATCCATTTCAATTTCATCAAGAGATGTTAATACGAATGCAAGAGGACATTTTTAGGATGATTTAATATGTTGGGAATACATAGGGGTTGAAAAACAGGAGGGATTTGCACACACAAAAAAAGTTGTTTCAGAGGCAGAGCAAGTACAAAGATGAAAATTTTGTGCTTCAGAATAATGTGCAACACATAATTGTGCACAATAAGACCAGCAGCATGCAAGAAAGCACTGTATGACCCATCAAACTGTCATCTCACATTCTCACAGCTCATCTAGAGCTTATATCACATCACAGCTAAACCCAGATTTCTGTATATAACCTGTTAAAACGTAATATTTCGTGCATGGAACTTGATAACACATCAGTTCTGGAAATAGAAATGGTTACGAGTGGGAGAGACTGGGCTAGAGAGAGAGAGAGAGAGAGAGAGACAGCATGTAATTAGATGACTAAAGACTTAATTGTCTTTCATCTATAAAGACATGTAGAACACTCTGCTGTTCTAGCATGCAAATACAAAAAGACACATTCCCTCGCTCGTGGTCTCTCATCTCTTTTCATGAAGTCAGCGAATCAGACACTCATTGTAACCGCGATACACTAATAGCTTTAAGTGATTTCTAAACTGTTCTCTCAGGACAGATCCCTCCAGAGCCCTTACACTGGTCCAGACTATATGCATTTGAGAGATATTTAGACTTCAATTGCTTTATTGTAGAGCTACACTTTCATCCCAAACCTGTGAAATCTCAGAACGGAAAGTTTGCAGTGTTCTCCTGAAAATGAAATTCTGTCTTTTTTTACTCACCATCATGTTGTTTCAAACCCGCATAACTTTTGTTTTCATCTGTGGAACATAAAACAAGACGTTTTAAAGAATATTCAAGTCATAGAGGTCTCGATCAAGGTAATGACAATAGAATAGTGCAGTTAAACTTGTTTTCTAAAATGGCGAAATATTCAACAATAACTGATTTGGATGTAACGTACAGTTCAGAAACAATGATTTTTAAAGGTAAATGTAATAAATAAGTGATTTCCCACTTTACCAGTGGCTTTTGTATTTTTCCCAAGCATTTTTTCTTCCATAGCGAGGACATCATCAAGATGAAATATTACCTAACTTATGAACTACTTATCCCTCAAACTATTATTGTCATACGAATCCAAATATTGTCATTGAATGTTAGTATATAATACCAATATATTTTATGTTTATTGCAAAACGTTTAAATCATTGAGATACTATTATAGTTTTGAATGTTTATTTTTATGTTCAGTTTTCATTAAAAAATTTGTTCAACTTTTAGTGATTTTGTTGTGTTTTTGTCATTTTTATTTTCATTAATATTTATTTCAGGTTTAGTTATTTTAATACATCAAGTTAAATAAATGAAAAAGAGAAATGTTTGGCAACTATAGCTGAAATAAAATAAATTGTTTTTTATTTATTTTTTTTAACATTTATTTTAAGTAACAACCTTTATTTATAATTTAATTTTAGTTTTAGCAAGGATGCGTTAAATTGTTGACAAAGACATTTATAATGTTACAAAATATTTCTATTTCAAATAAATCCCGTTCTTATGAACTTTCTAATACTCAAAAGAATCCTGAAAATATATATATTACCGTTTCCACACAAATATGAAGCAGCACAACTGTTTTCAACATTGATAATAATCAGAAATGTTTTTTGGGCAGCAAATCAGCATAAGAATGATTTCTGAAGGATCATGTGACACTGAAGACTGGAGTAATGATGATGAAAATTCAGCTTTGTAATTTTTTTTGTGCAAAATTATAATAATGTTTGTCAACATCACTGTATCTGATTAAATAAACACAGCTTCTGAAACTTCTGACCCCAAACTTTCAAACCTACATTAATAAGCAATTTCGAGAATGCATATCTAAATCTAAATGATCTAAATGAACGTGAGCATCCGAGTCTTGCTTCAGATGCAAAGGTCTCGAGTTCAAATCCCAGACAAGCCCCCGATTACGTCCCACTTGAGCTCAGTGAAACGGTGAAACAAGCACTATAGTCTGCAGTTTCACAGACTTTAGGTCAGAACAGGCACATTCACCAGTAACTTGATAATGACATGAAAGATTAACACACCCACATACCCCGTCCCGTCCCCCCAACACACACACACACACACACACACACACATTGAATATTAATGCAGCATCCCTTTTCTTGCAGATTGAATGTAAACATGCATGTCGTGTATGACACATGATCTTCCCGGCTGAAAACTGTCTCTCTCTCTCTCTCTGAGCTCACTTGTGGTCGCAGAGTAAATTTAAGTAGTGATACATGGTAAGTGCTTTCCGTTAATTACGGCTGCGTGTGTGTGTACGAGCGATGGAAAACTCATTAATGGGGCGGTTAATATTTGATGTGGGTTCTGGCGGTTTGGTTTACGGGCCGAGTGGGTCGCTGTGGTGATGAGGAGGGTGAGAAAGGGATGCCGTCGCCGTGGTCGGCAGTGAAAGTGAGAGAGGGGTGAAACAGAGGAGATGATCAGAGGTGCAGCAGTTTCATTAAGAGAGAAATGGAAAAACGCATTTGTGGCCAGATATCTACATGTGTGTGTGTGTGTGTGTGTGTACTGTATATGTTTGGCTATACTTGTGAGGACATTTTACTGGTCCTCGCTAGTTAAAAAGGCTTATAAATCAGCCAAAACATAATTAAATCTAGTGTTTTGCACATTTCTGAGATGAGGTTTGGGTTAGGCCATATAGAAAATATCATAAAATCCATGGAAGTCTATGCAATGTCCTCACTAACATACGGCAGTGAAACAAATGTGCGTGTTTGTTCTATACAATATAATTTTACACTTACAAAGCATAGATTTTTTTTGTCTGTTATTTTCATGTCTAATATGTATGAAGTAATAAAATAATTTCAGGTAAATATTTTATGTGAAGTCCCTGTACATTTATTTACTTATTCTGTAAGTAGCTGTAAAAAATAATCAGACTAATATACAGTAATCTAGTTATATAATTGCAAAACGAACCATAGATTAACTAGCTGACTGATGTTCTGTATAATATATAAAAATCTATAACTGATAATCAATATGAACTACCGTTCAAAAGTTTGGGGTTATATATTTAATGTTTTTGACAGAAGTCTCTTCTGCTCACCAAGGCTGCATTTATTTGATCAAAAATACTGTATAAAACAGTGAAATATTATTGCTATTCAAAACTGTCAACTGTTTTCTATGTGATATATAGTAAAGTGTCATTTATTCCTGTGATCAAAGCATCATTACTCCAGTCTTCAGTGTCACATGATCCTTCAGAAATCATTCTAATATGATGATTTTGCTCAAGAAACATTTATGATTATTATCAATGTTGAAAACAGTTGTGCTCATCAATATTTTGTGGAAACCATGATACTGCATTTAAGGATTCTTTGATGAATAGAAAGTAAAAAAAAAAAGTCTTATATATGTTTATCAGTACATGGCAAGAACCATGGCATTACAGTACCATCTGATACCAGTACACTTTTGTCTCATGTTCTTTTTCCAAATAACATTAATTACGTCCAAATTGGATTTGTTAATTAAAGTTTCTCTCCCAGAAGAAATCCCACAAGCCCCGGCATTTCTGCTCATTAGTTTCCCTCCTGAAACAGACACTCATTCCACTCATTCAGGCAAAGGTCAGGAGGTCACAAGAGTCATTAATGCTAAAAGAAAAGGGAAAGGTCTCCTTACGCAGAGCGTGACCTCTGACGGCGGCCCGTCCTGTCCTCATGCTGCCTGAAATACAAGAATCACTCAGCCCTTGACCTTGACACACACACACACACACACTTTAAGAGCTGTCAACCCTGTAAAACTCTACATTGATAATAAAAGAGTGCGAGAGAGAAATCGAGAGAGAGAGTTAAAGGTCTTTAAAAGCTCGCAGCGCTCCCGGTTTCCTCTCGGGAACGACAGTCCTAATGCAGAATGACTGCACTCTTTCTGTAAAGGAACGACAGACGCACAGAATGAAAAGAAGAGACGCCTGATGCTGAGTTATAGTGACTTGAGTAAAAGACAGAATGAAAAAAAATGAAAAGAAGAAATTATAAAACGAGAGTTTGTAACCTGAAAAGCTTAATACAGCTCAATAGAAAGCTTACACGTTTCTAGAAACGCTAATAAAGGCTAAAGTTAGCTATTAGATCATATATGTACTACTAAAAGTTAATAAAACAAACATTTAGTCAAAATACTAATTGAATATATGTACAGTTTGTGTGTTTATTGGCCAGTTAACTCCCATGTACAGTTGCTAAATTAAACTTATGGTAATAGTTTCTTTCTTGCTGAACACAGAAGAAGATATTTTGAAGAATGTCAGTAACTAAACAGTTGATGGGCCTCACTGACTTCCATACTTTTTTCCCAATACACATTCAGCAGAAGAAAGAAACTCGGTTTCACTTTATTTTGATGGTCCCTTTAACATATTCTGTTGACTATAAGTAACGTTGCTCCAACATGTCTACTAACTCTCATTAATAGACTGGTAGGGTTAGGGTTAGAGTAAGTTGACATGTAGTTGCAAAATTACTTCTAGTCAGTAGAGTGTCTGTTGGAGGACCATCACAATAAAGTATATGCAGATATTAAGCAGACAGTCTACTAATACTCCAATGAGAGTTAGTTGACATATAGTTGCAAAGTTACTTATAGTCAATAGCACGTTCAAAAGGGACCATCAAAATAAAGTGTTACCAGAAACTCATACAGGCTTGGAACAACTTGAGGGTGAGTAAATGATGACAGAATATTCATTTTTTGGGTGAACTAGCCCTTTAATACACATCCATATGTAAACATGTTTACCCCAGATTCACCTGATTGGTCCATCGGTTTCAGAACTATTTTTAAATTGACACTGCATTTTAAAAACACAGTACTCTAAAAAAGGGACAAAGCTTTGGATATCTTTTCATTAGAAAAACAGGAAGGAAAACCATTTGTTAGTATGAGACCGATGTAATAAAACAATAAATAAACATAAATAAATAAATAAATAGCTTACCAATTCCTCCATCTTCAACCAGTTTTTCATCTTGCGTGTGGCTTTTGTGTGAGGGATATGTATGATGTACTCTCTAAAGCGCTTTTATATTTTATATGGAGCAAAACCCCATTCACAGGAACAACACAACTAATGCATGGCCTAGACAACTAGGAAGAATTAAACTGTTTACAGATTTATTAAAAACACACATTTCTACTGAAATTGTGTTTTAACAAAGGTTAAACCCTAAATTGCCCCACACCCTACCATTGTAAGTGCATGAGTCAATGTAATTGTCTGCGGTAATCGATAAAACATTGATTTAAAATTGATTTTAATGATGTTGTCATCAGTGTGACACCTGTATTTGTGTCGTAGTGTGTCAGAGCTGTGTGTGTGTGTCTGAGCATCAGCTGTGTGAACTATGAGCTGGAGCAGCTGTTACTCGTTCCCCTGGTGAAGCGCTTCAGACGTGTAATCATGATGATCGTCATCCAGTCTGCAGCCATTCACAGGCTTCAGATCAGTTAAGTCATAACTTCATACACACTGATGGGTTACACCAGGTCATGTTACGCAGCCACACACAAACATGCCCAGGTCAGGGAGTCGCACGCGTAAACTGACACTTTTACACACTTTAAGGCGGTTAGCAAAATAAAGCATTTATTTGCAAAACAAATGGACTTATTAACTTTTAAACAGAAGGAGCTGACATTAAAGCCTGTGTATCCAATCAAACTCATCAGTGCACATGTTTTAGGTTACAATAAGTCCTTTGGAATATGTCTCTATCATATTTTCATAACTTTGTAAGCCTGATCTTATAATGTTAATCCTCATATTTTGCCAGCTGAACCACATAAGGAACCGTCATTATTTTTTAATCTCAGGCCATATGCTGTGAAAAACTTTAACATGCAAACACAAAGACACAAAGCAAAACCAAGACAAAAAAAATGTAGCACAAAGAGGAAATTAAATCTATGCACCTCTTATCTTTTCAGAAATTAAAAATGCTGTGTATTTAAATCAAAAGCATTCTAAATAAGCAACTGAAAACATTTCAGCACTTGGATATGAAGTTTTCATGTGCGTTTCCATGTTATATCACTTTATGACTCATGAAATATCAGCAGATGACTTTAGGGTCTTGTTTATTTATTTATGAACTCCTATCAGAGGTGAATCTCTGTCTGTCTAGAGAGATTGAGATCGTCTGACAGTAAAGGTGCTCTATCTGAAGGATGCTCATCTCCAAACTTTCAGATTTATGCTTTATGACAAGGTAAAGGACGAAGTGTGTGTTAGTCCTGTCAAAGCTTGTTTTGTTTATTTGTGTTGCTTTATGAGATGACAGTGTCCGGAACTCTCTCTCTCTGTGTGTGTGTGTGTGTGTGTGTGTGTGTGTGTGTGTGTGTGTGTGTGTGTGTGTGTGTGCGCTTGTATTATAGTGTTTAAAAGATACATACAGTAGAATAAAGAACAACAGATGTGGGCCTAACACACACACACACACCTTGTTCTTTATTCTACTGTATGTATCTTTGACTATAAACACTATAATAAAAGCACACACACACAGAAAGTAACAAGGAAAAACTAACAAAAGAAATGTTTACTAATGGTTTTAATCCACTTAAATATAATGCATGTACTAAAAACATATATTTTACGATTTTCTTGTGTTGTTTGTCTGTGGAAAACTCACCTCCACGACACTAGGATGTTGTGGATGGTTGCCAGGGTGTTGCTATGTATTTTTTTCACAGGCTTCTATGTGATTTCTAGGTGGTTTCATCCTTTGTAAAGTGTAGTGAGTCCTGCAGCCTCCAGTCTTAGTGATCTTCGGGTCCCTCCTTCTGTGAAGCATCATTCATATTCATAGTGAAAACACTGCAGGAAGAATTACACACCAGAGTTAATACTACTGTTAGGGGTTTGATCATATCACTAAATCTGAGAGAGAGTAGAGGGATTCTTGTCTTAGCAAACACCACATGAGTTTCTCATGAAGCTTGCATATAAGAAAGAGAGAGAAGGGCACCCTGGGATAGGCCTACTTTTCTGCCCAAAGACGCTCAGATTAAAATAACCCAAACTAGCAGGGAAAAACACAAGGATGAGCAAACAGAAGCATTCTGCATGTGTGTGTGTGTGTGTGAGAGAGACACCTGGGCATCAACCGGGGACATGTACCGAATGAGGCAGGTGTGTGCGTGTGTGTGTGTGTGTGTGTGTGATGTGTACAGGTAGTATTTTGGTGCTTTCTAAAAACGGACAGCACCGTACGGGCCCTGCAGTCATGAGAAACAGCAGAGATCTCTTTAACCCTGCACTGGAAAAAAAATTCTTGTAGTTTTTACAGAAAAATACTGTAAAATACTGTTTTTACTAAAAATACTACATTAATGTTCACTGCTTAACTGTAAATCTCATAGTGTGTGATGTGTGTTACCCTGATGGTTTTGTGCACCGTTTATACACGAGTATTGACCATGTTTCATGAACCTGCCACTCCTGATGAACTATGATTCCTCTTATGGCTTTCTATTGTGCGATCTGTCTTATTGTGGTGTTATTGGCTAATTTTAAGGTTAAAAGACAGATTTTGGTAGTTAAAGTAGGTACAGTATATTAACTCTATATCACTTGATGAATTGTATGGTTATAAGATATTAGTAATATATACAGGCACCCACAGCTGCCAGTTTTCCAGCATAAACTGAACAGGATATTGTACAGTGTGACGTGAATGTGCTGAGCAAGTCAAATAAACTTTGGCAGTTTTTGCAGAGCAGTCTTGAGTGTTTGTCCTGTCATGAAATCAGTTTTCATAAGAATATAGGCTAAATCTAAAGAAAGAAGGAAAGAAAAGAAAAAGAAATTAAATTTGCATACAGAAAATTAAGTCTATTTTTGACCATTACACTTTTTAGATTATTTTCATGCCAATTAAACAACTGCTTTTGACATTACAATAAAAATATTTAACTAATTATTTCAAATTTTCTTTGTGCCAAATATTATTTCCTTTTTTCTTTTGTTTTTGGGGTAATAATAAAATGAAATAATACAAATAAAATTGCATACAGAAAACTAAGCCTGTTATAGATATAAAGTCATGAGAAAGCAAGAAATTCAAGAAATCATAAGTTTAGGGAGACCTAATTTTCTTTATTTTATTTTTTTATTAAGACGTTTGCATACTGAAAATACAGCCCAGCATTACGATACAAATGTCATGAAAATATTGTCACAATGCAATCATTCAAAAAAGAATTTGAAAAGACTTTTTCTTTATTGTAAATATTATTTATGGCTTTTTTTTTTGTTGTAAATTCTATCTTGACAACTAAACAGAAGTGATTGAAGACAGATCTCTCTATGCTGGTGTACAAGTCATTTTCGTAAGATGATCTTACAAAATCATTTGCACTCATACACACACACACACAAATGTCCTTGTAACCTTATACAGACTTTTCTAATTGCATTACCCTACACAACTAATTGAAATTCCCTTAAAGATGAGTGTGTGTTAATTCACTAATCCTTTTTGGATATCCGTTACTAATTTGATATCTTCAAGGTATTGTATGTTATTGATACACACACACACACACACACACACACAGGACCTCCTCAGGGCCGCTGATGGGTGCGTCTCCCCCGCGAGGCATCGTCCGAACACTGACACCCGTGATCAAACCCCACACAGTCCAGCTTCTGAGAGATTCATGACCACAGGTTTGATGAACCTCATGTGACCTTTGATAACCACAACCAGAAAAATACTGGGTGGTATACAACCAAATATTGGGTGAACTTACATTTTTATATATACATGTTAAAACAGTAAATTATTACTACAGAAGATAAGTGTGGTGTACAGTTAGATGGTTCCTTCTCATATTAAAGCTTTTAAATTATTTTTTTTAATTTATTTCTGGCACTGTATGTGGCAGTATCCATGACAACCGAACTGAGACTCACTAAAGCCCAGCAGTGTGTTGGTGTGATGCGTTTAAGTGTGTCCGCGAGACAAAGAGAGACACAGAGGAGTAACTGCTGGTCATCACATGATAACGGCTCCTGTCGCACATTTAAACACATTCACCAGAACTTTGCACTGTTGATCTTACAATTTGTTCAAGAAAACAAATCAAACTCCTCCTCATAACAATAATCTTACAATAATCGAAACTTCTCAGTTTCGCGTGATGTTAGTGACTCAAATGAGATTTCAGAAGCCCTTCTCGCCCGACAGTGACCCACGCAGAGGTTCAGTGCCTGTGGAAAAGTGCAAGCCGTGCTGTGATGGATAAGCACTGAATTAGTCCGGCTAAATCCATGTGCACTGATGGGAACAAAGAGGGAATGAGGGGTCCGGACACGGAGCGGAAACACTGCATTACAGCAAAGCCTGGGAGAATGAAGCTGATGCAACAGCCCAGATATGACACGCACACGCACACACACACACACACACACACACATTTATCAACAGTATTGCTCATACCGTATCCTCCACACGTTTACGATGCTATCAGACCATCGTAGGTCACTACTGAGTTACAATATTCATACAATTATACAATACTGTATACACAAACTGACTAACCAAGTTATTTACTCAGCATTTTAACAAATACTATTGCTAGTGTGATTTAATGTAACACTCTAAATAATAGCAACTGAAATTATGTATAATCATTGTTTATAAATTCCAAAACAGGTGTCCAGATCGCCTAAAAAAAACAAGAAAATAAGAACTTATTTGGGATCATTTTAACTATAGTATTTTGCATAAAGATTAGGCTTTTATTCTCCATTCTTATATAACACATCATAAAAGGCACAACAAATACTACTATATATTAAATCATTAATATATTTAGTTAAAAATTATATACCTTGACTTCCGTTCAAATGTTTTGGGTCTATAACATTTTTTAATGTAAAAAAAAAGAAAAAAAAGACTGCTCACCAAAAATGCATTTATTTGATCAAAAACACAATAAAACATTATAAAAGAAAATTTACTATTCAGAATAACTGTTTTGTATTTAATTTATTCCTGTGATCAAAGCATCATTATTCCAGTCTTCAGTGTCACATGATCCTTCAGATGTCATATGTGAAGTTTTAGCTCAAAATACACTACAGATATTTTTATATAGCATGTTAAATTGTCACTTTTTGAGTGCGAGCAAAATAGCACCGTTTTGTGTCTGTTCCTTTAAATGCAAATGAGCTGCTGCTCCCGGCACAGGGGGCGGAGCTTCAAGAACTCATGTCATATTACCTCACACAGACATGCACGGAAAATTTCAAAAACTTTTAGCCTTTTATGTTCAAACAAACCGAGTCAATGATGGAGAGACTCAAGAAGAAGTGACAACATGTAGAATACAACAGGACTTTTCTGAATGGTTCGGTGATGAATTTAGGTAGAGTGTGTGTAGTTATCTTCTACTCATTGATTAACATATTCTGTCTTGATATTCTATAAATCGGGGTTTATGTAAATGTTAGGGTTGGTGATGTCACTAACCCGGCATGTAGTCCCTACCAGCCGTTTGTTGTAGTCCTTAAAAAGCAATTTCTTTAAAAGCAAATATCTCCCTTTGAGCATTGTAACTTTGCAGATGTTGTTTATGCTCAAACAGCAACATTACACCCTAACTCCACCCCTTTATTCAATGAGACTCAGTTACCCCTCTCTCTCTCTCTCTCTCTCTCTCTCTCTCTCTCTCTCTCTCTCTCTCTCTCTCTCACTGCCTGAAGTTAGACCTTCTTGTCACTCCACCATATGCCTCAGCCAGTCGGCATATGCCTGACCAACCCATTTACCAAACACACGCAAACACACACACTCTGCCAGAGACCTGCAGCGTTAAATGTCTATCTCATGCTGTATGTCCATTCACACACCACTCTAAATCAATAGTTAACCACCCAAATTTTGGTTTGTCCATTCGTCAGCCTCATATCACTCCAAACCTGTATTTACATTAACATTTAGTCATTTAGCAGACGCGACTTACAACTGAGGACTTAACCAAGCGAGTCATCGTGAAGAAGATTTTTTTGAGAATGTTCTGGAGAGTGATTTTGAGGCTCTGTATGCTGGTATCTAGTTGAACACAAAGTAGTAATTTCTGATGAATGATTATGCAGTTTATGCCGTACAATAACTGAAGAAGCTAAAGTTACAAATAGGACAAAAAAGCATGAAAAAGAAAACACTTCTTCTGAAATAATAAGAAGGAAGATTGAAGAACAGACTTTAATTTAAACAGTTATTCACTAGTGATTTTCCCCTTCTCATGCCTTATCTGCATTCATGGCCGAAATTCAAAATGGGCATTGTTCAATTACAACACACAAGTAGCACACAGTACCGTTTTTGAATTTTTTGTTGCTTGAAAAAACATGGACATATGAAGTGTCAATTTATGCAAAAATTATGCATAACAATTATTTTAAAAAACAACAACATGCAGGTTTGGAACCACACAAGGGTCAGTAAAAATAGCCAGAATTTGTATGTCTTTGTCACTGTGTGTTTGCAGTGGATGCGGGATGTTCATAAAGCTCATAAACTCAGTATTAGATCAGGTTTGGGTTGGCATATAATGTGCTACTTAAAAAAAAAATCATTTTAGGAAAAAAGTGTATTTACTTTTTATGCCAGATGGTAGTATTATACATATACATATACATACACACAATTATTTTTGTTTATCATGGTACAAACGTACACAACTACATTTTCTGGCTGATTTGGAGAGTAAGAAATACTTTAACATGTGAATTTATTGTCTTTTTGTAAAGCAACAATAAAAATAAGTTAAACTTCAAATATTTTAGGATGAATTATGAATGTAAAGCATATTAACTAATGAACAATATGTTTTTAGTCTTTTTCAACCAGTCCACAGAAAAGTCATTAGTTTCAAACTGATCTTGAATGTTCTATAAGCTTCACATCAGCAATTTTCTGGAAGTACTCATAAAGACCTAAAATAATACAGACAGGAACAGATCTCTTGGCTGCAATGTGTGTGTGTGTGTGTGTGTGTGTGTGTGTGTGTGTGTGTGTGTGTGTGTGTGTGTGTGTGTGTGTTCTGGACTAAACTGGGTTCTGCTGGCAGATGGATTTAACTCCCTGAGAGGCTAACCGGCTACAAATAGCACCAGTCACACATACACACACACACACAAACACTTGTCAATGCTCAGGCAGACACACATCACTCTCACGATTTATCTCTTCGACACTCACACACACACACACACACACACACGTCTCTCTCCAGCATGAGAGGTCCTTAATGTTAAGGAGGCTAAAATTAGCACAAAAAAGCTGATGAAGTTTACAGCCAAGAAAATCTTACGGGACAAACAGGTGGTAAAAAGAGAGCAAAAGAGGACATTCTCGTGTCCAAACTTTCCCATGATGCTCTGGGGCTGGCACACTCATGGAGAGCCCCGCTGAGAATCGGCCAATCAGAGGGAAGATCCGCCCCCAGGAGCCGTCGAAGCACATCACATCTCACGACCAGAGAAAGTGGCACGACACTCGCACACTCAACACTGACCCGGCTGTGTGTGTGTGTGTGTGTGTGCGCGCAGAGATGGAGTAATGGATTTATAATAAATATTACAATAAATATTGAGTTTATTGTGGTCACCAGTATTTATATACCAAGTCTAATATACCATTCTAAAATATTACATATTAACTACAACTGCAAAAGGAACCTATAGTTATTTATCATGACATACTGTAAGTCTAACCTACATTAATCCATATTAAGTGTTATATTTCAAAATTCTAATATTTTATTATAAGAAATTATATTTCATTATTATGGTGCCAAAATACAAAAATGCTTTATGGATGTGTTTGTGTGAGACTGTGAACTGTGAGACGTATGTGAGTGAGTGTGTGTGGGTCTCCGTCAGTCACAGGGTGTTTAGCGCTGATCTCAGTCTGTCATTACGAGTCCGCGGGTGTGAAAAACTATCGGCCATTAGATCCGCACTGCTGTCACCCTGTCCTCGCTTCTGTCTCTCCATCCCTCCATCTCTCTACAGTCTCCCCTCCACATCAACTTTAACCCAACCTGTCTCTCTCTTTAACCTTGCTGAGTCGGTGTCTCTCATCTCCACACACACACACACACACACACTAACCCGACCGCTAAACCTACACATCACACACAACTTTCTGCATTTTTACATTTTCAAAAAAACTCATTCTGAATGATTTTTAAGCTTTTGTACCCACCCATATAATATAAACCTGTACGCACGCGCACACACACACACACACACACACTTCAGTAGATATCTAAATAAGAACACCCCATGGACTTCAACTGGACTTTTTAATTCAGTTTAACTAATTATAATAACTACAGATTAACTCAACCCAAATTCTACCACTAAAAGAAAACTTTTGGATGAAAATCAAACGGGATTTTATAACAATTAGAGTTTCTTTGTTCTGCTGAACACAAGAAGATATTTTGAAGAAAGTCGGTAACCAAATAGTTGATGGACCCCATTGACTCCCATAGTAAAAAAGGAAAAAATAAATAATATGGAAGTCAACCGGGTCCATCAACTGTTTGGTTACCGACTTTATTAAAAAAACAGAACAAAGAAACTCATGGAACAACTTGAGCGTGAGTAAATGATGGCAGAATTTTTGGGTACGATTTTTTCGATGGATGGGATGGGTAATAAAATTAGAAATATATATATTTACAAGTATGTTTAACTACCTGACAATTGAAACTTGTTTCAAACACACTGTACCTGACTCAAAAATATGCATTACATTAATTTAGAAAATATTTTTAAAAAGCCTGAAGCTTTATTTGCCAATGACCCAGCAGCAGCATTCTGTGTGGTATAATACAAATCACTAACAGCCCAACGAAAAGAGCAACATCTGAGTAATAAAATATTCTGCTGGGCAAACAGAGTCACACAGACAGTCACACTTAGTCACTGAATGGATCCCAGAACAAAATCATCACTGCAAACACACAGCGCAAAAAAAGAACAACCAAAATACGAAGGTGTGAAAAGAGAGAATGGATGAGAAACAGAAAGCACATATTATGAAAGGGAAGAGAAACGATGAGAACTGGCTCTAAGACTAAATCTGAAATAGAGAGATGTAGAGATAGAGAGAGAGAGAGAGAGAGAGAGAGAGAGAGAGAGAGAGAGAGAGACTGAGATAGAGACTGAGAGAGAGAGAGAGAGAGAGAGAGACTGAGATAGAGACTGAGAGAGAGAGAGAGACTGAGAGAGAGAGAGAGAGAGAGAGAGAGAGAGAGAGAGAGAGAGAGCGCAAGTTCTCAGAACAATAGGCCTAGTCTGCATGTGGGAGGACAAGAATCTTCTATTTTACATTTCCAGAAGCGAACACATCACAGGAGTCTGAAGAGAGGGATGTGAGTAAACCAGGAGCTGCTCAGCTAGTTTTAGTCAAGTATCACTGTTATTAGTGATCCTACTTGGGGTTAGTGATTTGAAAAAACGAACAACCCCAACTTATCCTATTATATGAGCCATTGAATCATTCCTTAAATCATGCGGCTTGTTGTGCAACTGTGCTAAAAACACTAAAAACACCCCTATAGTAAGGCCCTAACAACCCCTAACAAACCCTAAAACACTCAACATGAAAACATGTTACAAACAATCAGAAAATCGTCCCTGAACACCCTAGTAACCACAAAAGAACATCTTTTACAAGCCCAAAATGCTTTAGAAACTATATCAGCATGTTAAAAATACTTTAAACAACACTTTAGCAAAGCAACGCCCTGGCACATCTTAAGTGTAGAAAGTTTTGCATGGGAAAACACCATTCACATTTTCTTTAAAACATATAAAAATTATGTAATGCGTTTCTTTTTTAGCACTACAGAAAAGCCCTACTGACTGCACATGACATCAATGAAAGCATCAGTGTGAGCGCTCTTCAACAGTCTGTGTGTCATGCTCTGGTTTAAGCCTCCAGTACTTCACATCTCCATCTCTCCGTTTCATTTGTGGAAACTGTGTGTGTGTGTGTGTGTGTGAGAGCTCAAGATCACCATGGAGACCCTGACTCTCTCCAGGAAACACCTAAAACACTGCGAAGCGCTGATGGTGTGCCAATCACCATGGAGACTTCAAGTGTTGGACACACACACACACACACACAGAGAGAGAGAGAGAGAGAGAGAGAGAGAGAGAGTTTCACAACAGTTTTAATGAAAACTGACATCTTCACAGTTTTGTGGGTAAAAACAGAACCGCTGATGTTTGGTATTGGTATAAAAAATTCTGAGCTAAAATTGTGGCAAATACTTTGAAAAATAGAAGTGGTAAAACTAGAAGAAAAGCATCACTATTAGTTACCGTTAGTAATATTTTGTGATACTAACAAAATAAGTTCAATGCGTGGGTCATGAGATTAACGCATGTAAAATCCAATCGCATTACTGTAATGAAAAAAAAAACATACATTATGATAGCCTTTTATACAGTTTGATTTTATAATAAAAAAATGGTAACACTTTACAATAAGGTCTCATTTGTTAACATTAGTAAATGCATTAGCAAACATGAAATAACAATGAGCAATACATTTTAAAGCATAACATCAGTCAGTGTTGAAATCTAATTGTTCACTGTTAGTTACTTACAAGTTCATTAATGTTAACAAAAACTTTTTTGTAAAAATATAGGCTAGATTAAGTTATCTAATATAGTTAAATAAATTTAACAACTGAAACCTTAATACAGTAAACTACAATACAAAGTAAACTAAAACTACAATACAGTAAAAAAATATATATTTAAACTAATATATTTATACATTATAATGGTATGTTGTACTGCCTTTAATATTTGCTAATTTTATAATTAAATACAATTATTGTACTATAATACTTTACTATTATACAGTAAACATTTAAATTGTAAAACATTTATAGGCCTACATTATAATAGTATTTGTTGTACTGCCTTTAATATTTGATGATTTTATAATTAAAGTTATTGTACTATAACACTCTTTACTATTATACAGTAAATATAACTAAATTGTAAAATATGTATACATTATGATAGTATTTGTTCATTTGTACTGATTTTATTTTTAAATTAATGTATTATAGCGTTTAATACACTAAAATTAACTATTACAGTAATGAGAATCTAATAAGAATGATAAAACATCCAGATGCATTACAGTAATGGCATTGTGATTTGGTGATAAAATTTGCTCAGATGTCATGAAATTGTCACGAGTGCAGCTGTGGGAAAACGTCAGACACAAGCAAATAAAAAACCTTTTCATAGAAGAAGATTATGAAAGTTAGTTCTCTGTGTGTGTGTGTGTGTGTGTGTGTGTGTGTGTGTGTGTGTGTGTGTGTGTGTGTGTGTGTGTGTGTGTGTGTGACTGTGTGCGCTTGTTTATGTGATATATGAGGACAAAAATGTGTATAATGACATGCGTATTACACTGGTATTACAACTTAAACGTGGAAAATAATTCAAATAGCTTAAAAAACAAACATGTAAAAATTAGTGTGTGTGTGATGGGCAGGTTTAGGGATAGGGTTAGTGTGTGTGTGTGTGTGTGTGTGTGTGTGTGATGGGCAGGTTTAGGGATAGGGTTAGTGTGTGTGTGTGTGTGATGGGCAGGTTTAGGGATAGGGTTAGTGTGTGTGTGTGTGTGTGTGTGTGTGTGTGTGTGTGTGTGAGATGGGCAGGTTTAGGTTTAGGGATAGGGTTAGTGTGTGTGTGTGTGTGTGTGTGTGTCTGTGTGTGTGTGTCTGTGTGTGTGTGATGGGCAGGTTTAGGGATAGGGTTAGTGTGTGTGTGTGTGTGTGTGTGTGTGATGGGCAGGTTTAGGGATAGGGTTAGTGTGTGTGTGTGTGTGTGTGTGTGTGTGTGTGTGTGTGATGGGTAGGTTTAGGGATAGGGTTAGTGAGTGTGTGTGTGTGTGTGTGATGGGCAGGTTTAGGGATAGGGTTAGTGTGTGTGTGTGTGTGTGTGTGTGTGTGTGTGTGTGTGTGTGTGTGTGTGTGTGTGTGTGTGTGTGTGTGTGATGGGCAGGTTTAGGGATAGGGTTAGTGTGTGTGTGTGTGTGTGTGTGTGTGTGTGATGGGCAGGTTTAGGGATAGGGTTAGTGTGTGTGTGTGTGTGTGTGTGATGGGCAGGTTTAGGGATAGGGTTAGTGTAAGGGGAGAGAATATAAAGTTTGTACAGTATAAAACCATTACACCTATATGGAGAGTCCTCATAATGTAGTTGCACCAACATGTGTGTGTGTGTGTGTGTGTGTGTGTGTGTGTGTGTCCACAGCAGAGCATCAAGTGACACAGCGCTGGAGCGTGTGCCGTGGGAGGGAGAAGCGAGCGGGAGGGGTGAGAGAGAACGAGAGACAGACAGAGATGAGAAAAGTGCAGTACTGATAGATCTGATGGCAGATGAAGATGAAGCGAGCAGGTGCATGAGAGACAACTGCCGTATTCCTCCCTCGTTTTGGGGGGACAAGAAGATCTGAGTGCAGAAAGAAAAGAGGACAGTGTTTAATCCATCAGGAGTGGAGGAGAGGAGGAGGAGGACATGCACTTCTCCAAACTGAAGTGTTTCTTCATGACTTTCTGCCTATCACGAGCTCACTGATGCTGTGATTCAGTCAGAACTCATTGCTCGTTCACTTATTCAATTGGAGTGAGTGTTTGGGGCCGTTTCTCTGTTTCTGATTTGGAATATATGTGCTTTTAAAATGGGAAGAATGAAAAAACAAGTGGAACATAGGATATGAATCTGAAATGGACAATGAGTGTGTGTGAGGTAGAGATGGCAGAGCTCTGGATCCCCATCACGAGCTGCACAAGCTCTCATCAAATGCTCCAGTTTGGATAACGCAACCACAACGCCATAGCACACTTGTCCTGTCTTTGTGCACACACACACACACACACACTCAGAGGGTGAGGACCCCTTACCAAACGCAAGGTAAGCAACATCCGTCTAAAACTTTACCATGTGTTGGTATTTGATATTATACTTATAGCTGCTAGAATCTCAACTATATGCACATTTATTGCATATTACATCATTGCTGTCAATGCAAATTAAAACAATGCTCTAAAAATAAACTGAGAAAGTTCATAAAGGGTTAAACGACGACTGCACAGCAGCTGGGGTCTATGAGTTTAATAATGCATCAAATACGACGGGTCGAAGCATAAGTATAGGCTAAAACTAATAGAACTATTGTACAAACTGTTTAGATACAATAAACATGAAATAGCAAGTTAATATGAAATAACTATATTATTAATAATAAGAAATATTAACACTAATTAATTATTTAACAGTTATTTTAACTCCCAGTGCATAAATGTTTTAATGTGCGCTGGGAAGAATCAGTCACTGAACTTCATTAGAACATCGTTAACTGACCCGATTATAATGACCTGATATTGAGCAGAAAGTTATGCATACTAAGTATGCATACGTGTTTTTCGGAGCGTGCTGTAGGAATATTTCAGAGCATTCTGATTATTTTTGATTACTTATAATAGTGCAAGAATGGACAGATTGAGCTTGTAAACTGTCTTTATCTCTGATATTATTTCCCTGACATTATTCCAATATTGAAGTACATCATAACAGACTTCAAGCTTTGAATAACGAACCAATCAGCAAACACTAAAAGAAAAATTTCCACATTTACTTATGAATTGTTATCCTACATTTTTGGCCAGATTTAGCTCACTTCTGTCCCGATTCGCTCATGCTTCTTTTCAGGAACTACTTAGGTAAAATTGTTGACACAGAAAGCGATGTGTGTAGATGAAAGTGTGTGTGTGAGAGAGAGTATGACGGTCATTTTAATGTCATCCGTTACCCTGCTAAAGAGGTCAGAGCTCCTCTCACTCCACAATACACACTCATCTGATACACTTTTAAAAATAACGGTTCTTTATTGACATCGATGCTTCCATAAAGAACCTTTGACCTCCATGGATCCCTTGCTTTGCTCAAAAGGTTCTTTATGGTGGAAAAAAGTTCTTCACATCACAAAAGATTTTTAAAATGTTCTTCACAGTAAGAAAAAAGATTTAGTATTTTATAGTTTTTACACAGGTTAAAATAATAAAGAATCACCACCATCATGATGATGATGACCAACACAACAATGTAAAATTTACATGCATATGAATAATTCAACCAGACGTGTAGAAATGCATCACTGACCACTTTCACACGGACACGAACAATCCCACTAGAGCTTTACTTTGCATAATACATTATTTGTTGAACTTGTATTGCTCATGCATTGACTTATGTTTTGTTTTTTGCTTTTTGAGGCACAGCTGAGCATGTAGTTGTCTAGTACCTGCATTAAACACAAACATTCTAATACATTATTAAAATAGTACAGTCAAAAATGAACTATGTAATAACTATATATTTCATATAAAATCAGAGCAAATGTTACAAGTTCAAATATGAATATGCATGAAAATGCTTTTTAACAATATAGGCTTGATTATAATTTTAATAATTATCGTTTTAACATTACCTAATGATCTGTCAAGCATTGCATAATTCAATTTTTTTAAGTGTTACCAATATTGCTGTGAAATAACTGCTTGACACAGAAACAGCATGAAGAAAACAGCAGGTAATGTCAGATTAGCATTAAATACCGCAGAAAACTAGGACACAAGCAGCGAACATGGAGTCATTAATCATGATATTCTCCATATCATAAGAACCGCTCTGTTAGGATGTCAAAAGATGTTAAAAGAAAAATGTCGGTCTGTCACATTTAAACTAAGTCAAATACTTTTTTGGAGACGAACGTAGGCCTTCAAGTTCATGTCAGTTCATTGTCAAATACAACCAAATCAACATATGCAACGTCAAAGTAGATTGTAGGAAAATGTATTTCTGTAATTCCTCTCATCTACTCTTTCTGGACAGAATCTCACCTGCCATCTCAAGGTTTCTGCAAAGTTACATGATGATAAAAAGCAATTCAATACTGCAAATTATTAAATAATTAATCGACCACATGGTAACCTGATTAAAAGCCAACAGAGAGAATTTGAGAGTGACAAACCGTTGGTTTATCTATCGCAACTAGAGATGCTGTCAACATGACAGCATCTGTTGATGTGACCTGGTAGTCTTGTTCTTTTAGTCAGATTAAAATATATTTTTCACTTGACGTACAGTAACAACGTTTAATTACAAAAAAAATGTTTGTTAAATTTACTTTAAAATGGATTAAAGCAAAACAATTGTTGAATATTTTGTTTCTACTTAATCTAATTGTGTCCAATCTACTTAAATATGTAAAACTTCAAAGTTTACTTTCTTTTTCTGAGTTGAAATTTTGCAGCATTAACTGAAACTGGGCAGTGGATTTTTAGTTCCCAGTGTGCTTTGCATGGCTTGATCAGGAGAGTATATATTGAAATGAAGTGGTATTTTATGTGTTTTTGAGTAAAGGGAAAGACCTGTTTAATGTTCAGTTATGTATGACATCATTATAGTATATAATAACATCACAAGTTCATATTACTCACTTTGTATAAGTAATTATTAGTTGGAACTGCATTGTTAGATTTACTCAACATATGGGATGAACATTACCCAAGCAAATTGTTCCCTAAATTTGATTGAGTAACTGTTTTTACAGTGATACTTCAATATGTAAATAAGTATATTGAGCAAACACCATAAACTTAAATCCTTTAAATTTCTGCTTCAGGTCTTGCAACAATAGCTCATTTGTGTTTGGGTAAGTTTTCTATATTTTCATGTCAAAATACATTTCTGAAAAAAAAAAAAAACCTGGCTCTGTCATTCCCATGACCCACATTCTGCTCCGCTTCGGTTCACGGACAGACATCATGACATTCTCCGGTCAAATCTCCTGCTACAACCTAGAACTCACCGTTCCCTTACAAGTGCACTACCTCCTGAGGGTGAACCATAGCCCAAAATCAGCACACACACCATACGTCACAACTGTAGTTACAATCTCATTCACTTTTTGATAAAAGATCGCTTCTTGTTCATGCACGATACTTCACAATTTGTTACATTTCTACATCGATGCAGAACAACAGTTGCTAAAGTATTTTTCTGGTGCAATTTTGAGTATTTTTGTTTTGTTTAAAACATTCTTTTTATTTGTTATTTAATCACATGAAAACATTGCGTTTCCTTTTTTACAGTGAACGCATTTCATTGCATTAAAAAAGTATGTTTTATTTGGTATCATTTGTTTATTTAGATCTATTTACATCTTACCAATTTTACGTTTTAGTTGCAGGATTGCAGATTTTTATCTAAAGCATTCACAAGCTTTCTCTTTCAAACTCTGTTACTCGAGACAACTGTGGCTTGATGCTGTTGACGGCCCTGAAATGATGCAAGACACCGAGAGCTCAGATACAAGACTGTGTGTGTGTGTGTGTATGAATGCATGAGTGTGTGTGCACAGATCAGGTATCATGTTTTCAGGTAGAAGGCAGACATACAGAGACGCTTCAGCCGCTGTAATTATGTAATGATGTTATCATACATTAGTATCAGTATCACACCAAACAAACAGACCCTGTTATGAAAATTGTGGAAAGGAAGGGAAAAAAGAAAAATCACAAAAGTGTATTCTATTCTCTTCATAGTTAACCATAGTAACTAGATGGACTAAATCTAGAGAACAGAGTATCATATAAACTTGAGGTCGGGCCGGGTCACACTGTACGATTTGGCCATCTGAAACAAATTGTGTAAATCCTTAAAGATTCGTCTGATCCTAGGCCAAAGTCTTTGATAACTGGTTTGACAGGTCCGCAGACAGACGATTAATGACCATTGCGATTAAAAGTGAAATTCTGGCAGCGTCAGAAGTTTTGAGGCACAGTCCTACAGCGTGACTTCTCCTATCAAATCAAAAACTTACAGGAACACAGAACCTGATGACGCAATTAGTGTGACAACGACAAACCAGCACTTGCACCACACACACGTCTTCATTTTTTCCAGTTTACTTTTCAAGAAAAGCCATGATCAAAATTAACAATAGAGATTGTTTTTGTTTGCTAGCCCCCATTTCTATCCCACATGAAATGCATCTTAGTAACCAAACGTGTCACAGATTGATGATGTAAATCTCTAATGACAACTGAGACCCTACAGTGCTTACAATGGAGATCATGTTTGTAGTCAGTCTGACAAGCAACAGTCGTAAAGGACTATAATAGATCATACAGTGTGCACACGGCTTTAGACCAGTAGGCAACATCCACCCATATCCCCTATAGGGCTGTCACTTTTGTGAAAAAATCCTGTTCGATTTTTGAGACATAAGTGTTCATTGAATCGATTGTAAAATCGATTTTCCATGTCTAAAGACGTTTCCATTTTCAACACCAAATATAGGCAAATCCACAGACAACTAACAGACATTAGGACGAGCGTAAAGAGGGCAATTGAGACGCGCATAAGTCAGCAATATTTCTGATGATTTATTGGCGTGAAGTTTCGTGCACAATGACAAACAGGAGTGCAACATTCAGGGATTGAAATTAACACCCGCCAAAATAATGGGGGTAAAAATTAACTTTGGCGGGTAACGCTGTCAAATCACGAGCCAATTTGGTGTGTTTCTAGGTTTACTCACTTTGCTGGGGAAGTTCGTGTAGCCAAAGCTGCGTGGATTTAGCGTAAATACTTGTGAGTCCTCTTGATATATTAAATACAGCGTATTGCGCAGAATCTGCGCATTTCTGGCTTGCTTGAACACACACGTCACTAAGCAACAAATAACGGTGCGCTTGTTCACTTGCATTGAAGTAATAGCGAATATTAAAAAGCATTTAACAAAAAAGACATTGTTATTTTCCAACATCCTACTGTATTGATCTGTCCACCTAAAACACATTTTTAGTAAAATTAAAGAAAAAAGGACGTTAAAATCGATTCCCTATTTTCGGTTTCGAAACTTGTGTTGGTTGGTCCGATCGATTGTGCAATCGATTTTCGAACGTAAAGTGACAGCCCTAATCCCCTAACAACCCCGACACATTATAAATCACACTTTAAAAGTGCATAGCAACACCCTGGCAACCACCCAAAACACCCTGGAGGAAACTTTTGCAAAAGTAAACACCACTTAAAGTTTGTTCAGAAAATGTAAATAAAATGTAAAGAGATTACATATTAGGCCTACATAATATTACGGATTGCTCTGAGACAAATGCAGCTTTATTGGGACAATCCAGATCCAGAATCATAGTCCATATAAAGAACAAAGGGGCAAACAAACAATCTAAAAAAGCAACAAGGGGAGAAAACACATGCAAAAGGATAATCCAGAATATGGGCAGAGAATCACATAACTTAGACACAGGAAACCAGGATAAAGCTCAGAAATACAGCGTAACAACATTCAAGACTTCGCAAAGAATGAGTGAAAACACAGGGCTTAAATAGGCAAGCGTTAACAAGATAATGAGACACAGGTGGAAGTAACGAGTTCATAATGAGTCAAGGCAATGGGTTATGGGAAGTGTAGTTCATGATGGGAAATTTAGGGGGTCAGTGGCTACGTTTACATGCAACCAAATGATCCGTGAGTAATGTATTGAAGGTTCAATCGGACTGAAAAATCTGAGCTCGATCCGAACGAAATTTCTATCGGATTGAAAGGGGGGTTTATTCCTTTTCTAATCTGATTGAGAGAACATGTAAACACTTGATTGATGTAAACCAGGGGTCGGCAACTGGCGGCCCGCGGGCCAAAACTGGCCCGCCAGCAATATTTTCTGGCCCGCCGGATTATTTTGGAAGTCCGTTTTTTTTATTTATTTTTTTTATCAGCCTATTTTTATTTTACAATAACGGTTTACAAATCCCGTGTATCATTCGTTCAATCGTTTTGGTACTTGATCTGTTTTAAATGATTTCATTGATATATGCCACTAAGGTGTTAAATTAAAAATAAAAATGTGTCTAATTCAGTATAGGCTAGGCTAATTATTTTTTTATTTTTTTGATCTGATCACACAATCAGAAAATTAGTCGTTATTCGTTTTATAGTTCAGGAAATATATTATTTTATTTTTGGTTTTAATTGGAAAAAAATGATTGAACGAATGATACACGGACCCATCATATTCCACGATTATATGCCTATACTGCGGGCGCAAACAGACAAAGAAACACCTGAACAACCATTTTTGTAGCAATTTTTAATTTCGTCTTTTAAAACTGAAATAAAGACAATGTTGCTTGACAAAAGATTGGATAGCCCACATTGTATGTTTTAGCAAGACGGGATGTGTTGTAAGATGCCGCAATATTTCGAGAGACGTGTGTCAGACATGATTTTGACCTCTTCATTAAGTTTTGTTTTGTAGAAAGCCTGTCTAAAATGTGAATTTCGTTTTGTATCAATTGTATCTTAATTTTAATCAAGGTTTAAACAACCAATTCCCTGGATTTAGGCCTAATGAATAAGAAGCAAATAGCAGACAAAATAACAGGACATGGAGGCGCCGGCGCGATTGCTTGTGAACTGGAGCTCGTCTCATAAATGAACCGAAACTCAGCGTTTAAGCTCCCTCTCACAGACACCAGAAATATATATAGAAAGCTTGTTTATTAATAAACAATAAAAATGTCTCCTACATTTGTAGCATTCATAATCATTACTTTTGCCGGTTCCTTGTGACAGCTTTTGCGTTAGGCTGGCAGCGTCACCACCGAATCAACACCGCAAACATGGGGATTTTTTAGACAATAATCACACAACCTATTCGAAAATCTATAATTAAATAAACTAATCGAATATTCGTCAGTGTAAAACCCGGACACCGCCACACATAGGCCTATGCCTATGTGGCTTTTTGTTAATGACTGTTTTACTACAGGATTTAACACAGAGTAACAGCTCAGTACCAGTTACAAAATACACTGTACCAGTCTGTCGCAGCAGGCAATTCGCATTTTTCATCAATTAATTTCTTAAATTATCCGTTGACTATGCTCTGGCCCGCCATCTAGTGGGAATTTTTTTTTTTGGCCCGATGCCAAACTTACTTGCCGACCCCTGATGTAAACACATGTAAACGTGTGACGCGCTGAACGAGCTGTTCTTCCTGTTGAATAAATGTCATATAAATGAGTGTCCCGTCATTCTAAAATTCTTCTTTCACTCTGTGAAGTGGAGCAGGACAACGTCCCACCAGTCCTCGTTTCAGATTTTCATCCACAGACGACTTTTGGGCATTTGGGCATTTGAACTGCGTGATCAATATAAGCAGCACGGCACAACGGTTCATGTGCTCATTGTCTCCAAATTATGACCAGAAATAGATATTAAGTCTGCTGTTTAAAATAAATAAATAACCAATGTAGTTATGTACAAACAGCTGGAAACTATTCCGATTTGAAGCTTGTGACATATAAACGCGCACATCAACCCGATCATGTGTTTAGCGATTCATTAATCGAAATGAATTCATTCCGATTGAAAAGTTGTGCATGTAAACGTAGCCAGTGTGAATGCCCTCTGGTGGACATCATGGGCACTCTAGTTGGTGGATGTAACATGATAAGAATTATATTGAGTCTTATGAAATTTTTAAACAGTACACCAGAAAATCTGGAGATATTGAATATTAAATTATTAAATTGAATAACTAAAACTATCAAAATTTTTAAAAGCTGATACAAAATTAAATACAATTTATTCAAATAAAAAAATTATGAAAATTAGAAATGATGCCTTGACACCTAACTGAAATAAAATAAGTTTAAACTGAAAAAGTCAAATTGAAAATGTGGAAAAAAAACTCAATTCAAAATATTAATAAATACTATATACTATTAATATATAATACAAAAATAACCATGAAACAAACACCACTCAAAGTGTCTTTCGAAAATGTAAAGAAATTAAGTAATGAGAAATTATATACAACACGGGCAAACCTGAATATTAAATGGACATGTGTATTGTGTTCCAGGGTTTTGTTAAAACTAAAACTATTACAAATAATTTTTCAAGAAGCTGAAATAAAACAAAATGGAAACATAAGATGAAAAACTTAAATGAAAATAAAATAAAAATAGTGAATTGGAAACTAACTGAAATAACTAATAACAATGACAAAAGCATACAAGAAAATTACTTAAACTTACATTCAAATGTAAATAAAAGCTAATTCAAAATGTAATAAATACTATAATTAATAACACTGTCATTTGAAATATAAATGAGAAGTGCAAGTGTGACAGTAATGACGTTGCTCTATGATATGCAGAAGCAGGCCAGACAAATAAAGCAGAAACCTCTCTGAGCGCGCTGTATAGGCCTATATTTAGATATCAGGCCACAGGGTTTCCTCCCTTTTTGGTCTTTGTCGTACATCAGTTCTGTCTCTCTCCTCTATTTTTTTTGCTTCATAACCTTCATTTTTTCCAAGTCTTATGTTAATTTTCTGTGTATGCCCAGCTAACTCATCGCCCTCCCCCCCTTCAACCCACTTGGCGTCTCTAGAGGATTGTGGGACGGCACCCATGGCCAAAGCCTCATACAGACACACAGGTCTCCTGAGTGTCTGAATGATGTGTTTAAAACTCAAGCATGTGTGCGCAAACACTCTCAAACACACACGGGGCACTCGCACAGAATCCAAAACTGTTAACACCCCTTTTACGTCATCTTTACTTTGGCGTTTCGGAGGGTAAGATTCAAGCCTCTTGAGGGACATCTGTGTGTGTGTGTGTGTGTGTGTGTGTGTGTTCGGATAGCCAGAACATCTCTGTTGTGTTAAGCAGCTTTAAAACAGAGCTCTGATCAATAATGCAGAAGCCGAGAACAAAAACACATACATGAGAAACCTGAAATGAATCCAGCGAGCGTCCATGCCTCGACCTCGACTCACTAATTTCATTCAATATCCTGCCAAACTAATATCATAAATATCAGCAAAACAATTGACCCCAAAACAGCCTCAATTTCTCTTTATGATCAAACATCAAACACACACCAATGTCACAGTCTGAATCAAGGTGAAACTGAAGCAGGTGAAAACACTCATTTTGACTCTAAAATCTAGTGACCTTCCAACCTAGAATGCATGTTAAGGCATCAAGGGCCACAGGAGATCTCATCACATTTAATGGCAGCATGTATTCTTCAGAAAGAAAGTAGAAAGACCTGCTACAAACATGCAACAGAGGAAGTAAGCAAGATAAAACAAGTCAAGTCAAGTATATTTATAAAGCGCTTTTCACAATACAGATTGTATCAAAGCAGCTTCACAGTATCAATCAAAACAACACAACAATATTTGTTTATTAGTGGAAAAAGACATCCACGTTTGGTAGGGCTGATCAATGGTATTAATGATTGGTTAATTAATTTGAATATCCCCAACTGAGCAAGCCAAAGGCAACAGTGGCAAGGAACCAAAAAACTCCATCAAGTGACCCAATGGAGAAAAAAAAACCTTGGGAGAACCTCGGGGGCCAGATCTCCTCTGGCGTTTATGAACTAGAGGCCGGATTTACAGTAACTGTAAGATAAAAAATGTATATGAATGCCTGGCTGAAGAGATGCGTCTTTAGTCTAGTTTTAAAACTGTTTAGTTCAATTATAAAAAGCTTTTTACTATTTTTACAATAAACGTAATTTTCTTTAATAATTAAAACCAATATATTTTCTATAATAATAAATACTGCTAATTGCTTTGCATAAAAACATCTGCTAAAGCGATTACTTTGATGTAAGAATGTTTTTATATGCAGAGTCGCTCTCAAACGCCACCACTCTCATTTACAGTTTTATGAACTGATGATGATCTGTTTCTTTTTCCCAAGGGTCTGAGGAAACCGAAGAGCTTCTCCTGTTGATTGGATCTGACCCAACATCACTACAACTAAACCACCCACCACCCTGGACTTGTACTACTACTAAACCGCTCCAAAAGAGAGGGAACACCAGACTGGATAAATAGGAAGCTGGAGCGCTAAAGAGAATGAGCGTGGGTCGGATCGGGCGCTACAGTATCGTGTCGACGGAGGAAGATGCTCTGCGATTAACCACCATGCATGGCGGAGGGATGAATGGATATGGCAACGGCAAAATCCACACTCGACGGAAAAGTCGTAACCGCTTCGTGAAGAAGAACGGACAGTGTAATGTGCAGTTCACCAACATGGACGAGAAGTCCCAGCGCTACCTGGCGGACATATTCACCACTTGCGTGGACATACGCTGGCGCTACCTAGTGATCGTTTTCACACTAGTCTTCGTGATTTCCTGGTTGGCGTTCGGCTTGGCGTTTTGGGTTCTGGCGCTTCTCCACGGTGATCTGGACAACCCGGCGGGCGACGACAACTTCACGCCGTGCGTTCTGCAGGTGAACGGTTTCATCGCGGCGTTCCTGTTCTCAATCGAGACGCAAACAACCATCGGTTATGGGTTCCGCTGCGTGACGGAGGAATGTCCTTTCGCGGTGTTTCTCGTGGTCTTCCAGTCCATCGTGGGTAGCATCATCGACTGCTTCATGATCGGAGCAATCATGGCCAAAATGGCACGTCCTAAGAAGCGAGCGCAGACTCTATTGTTCTCGCAAAACGCCATCATCGCCATGCGTGACGGGAAACTGTGCTTGATGTGGCGGGTGGGGAACTTGCGAAAGAGTCACATCGTCGAGGCGCACGTCCGAGCGCAGCTCATCAAACCGCGGGTCACGGTCGAAGGCGAGTACATCCCGCTCGACCAGCTGGACATCAATGTCGGTTTCGATAAAGGGCTGGACCGCATCTTCCTAGTCTCGCCAATCACAATCCTGCATCAAATCGACCATGAGAGTCCTCTGTTCGGCGTCGCTAAGCAGGATCTCGAAACGGCGGATTTTGAGATCGTGGTCATCTTGGAGGGAATGGTGGAGGCGACGGCCATGACGGCACAGGCGAGAAGCTCCTACTTGGCCAGCGAGATCCTCTGGGGGCATCGATTCGAGCCGGTGCTGTTTGAGGAAAAGAACCAATACAAGGTTGATTACTCACACTTCCACAAGACCTACGAGGTGCCGTCCACCCCTCGCTGCAGTGCCAAGGACATGATGGAAAACAAGTACCTGGTGGTGCCCAGCGCCAACTCCTTCTGCTACGAGAACGAGCTGGCGATCCTGAGCCACGAAGAGGACGACGACAGTCCGGAAAGGATAAAGCCAGAGCGAGCGAGGAGCCTCAGCCCGGAGAGAACGCCTCGACATGATTTCGAACGACTGCAGAACCCTCGCTGCGCGGAGCAAAGGTCATACCGAAGGGAATCAGAGATATGAACCTTTACTATGACCTTTTTGATACTCGAATTTCGTGTTTCGTTCCTGGAGAAACTGGAGCTTCTAAAATGCAGAACAATGCAAAGTGCCATACGGAGAGAGTGAGCGAGTGAATGAGCAATGAACAAACGGGTGAATGTGTGAAAGCTGGAGCGACGTGTAGCAGAGGGGAAGAGAGAGAGAGAGGGAGAGAGAGAGAGAGGCAGTAGGAATCTTTTTATCCTGCACGGAAAACTTGAATTTTTTCCTCGTTTTGTTTCATGATACTAGTTTAGCTGTTAAACTCTTGATTCTTAAAGGGATAGTTCACCGAAAAATGAAAATTCGGAAAAATTATTTACTCTCATGTAGTTCCAAAAATGTATGACTGTCTTCCGTGGAATACAAAAGAAATATTTCGAAGTTATAATAACAAAAAATATATATACTTATATTAAAATTATATATCAACTTCTTAATTATTCTTAAATATGAAATAAAAAATTATATAAAGATTTAAAGTTTTTTTAATATATTTATTATAAATTGTAATTTATTTATTATTATGTTTCTCGATATATTTTATAAACACTTATATCCACCCTGCACCATATTCGGAGCTATTTGTTTTCAGAAATCTATAATTTGACTTCGGAGGACTGAATACTGTCGTATGGACTTTCAAAAGCCATGGTCACAATGAACTAGGGTTGCAAAAGGACAGAACATTTCCTGTAAATTTCCAGAAACTTTCCATGGGCAGTTAAGCTGGGGAATTTTGGAAATATTACATTAAGTTGGAAATTTATTGGGAATAAATTGGAAATTGAGAATTTATACAAACTGTATCATATACAAACATTTTTTTTGGTCATAAGCAGACATGCATGCAAACTAATACACTTTTTTTTTTTATATATATTTATTTGTAAGTAGAACTTTAATTGATTCTCATACTAAACAACAAATAAACATAAATGTTAAATAAAATTAACATATTTCCTATGATTCCCACCCAAAATATGTCTCATTAAAATTGTTTTAACCAAGATTAAGCTGTAAGATGTTTTTTCAACTGAGTATTTAAGTTAAACTACAATTTTAAAATTAATTTTAATTATTAATTCCCATATATTCTTGTTCATTCCAATAAAAAGTTTCCAACTTTGAATTTTGCAACCCTACTATAAACTGTCATTATGTAGAACAGCAACAAAAAAAAACAGCATACACATTTGAAATTCACATGAGGGTGAGTAAACTATGACAAAATAATGAACATTATTTTTGGTGTGCTATTCCTATAATGTGTAAATATTTCTGCATAGATTCATGGTTTTGTGTGCGATATTAATTTCTAGCAAGAGAAAAACAAAGACAATGTTACATATACAAAGAAAAGGAAGAAAGATATTAGTCAATTTATTTTTGCATTCAATCCAAGCACAAATGACAAGCAATGCCGGGGAACACTATCCCTGGAGATCTACACACACATTGATCAGTGAGACATGATAAATTCCCCTTTACAACTGCACTACCTAGACAGACCATGTGAACAATGTGAGCACCTGAGTGTGAGTGTGAGTGTAAGTGTGAGTGTGTGTGTGTGTGTGTGTGTGTTTTGTGCAGCTGAGCACAATGCCTCATGTGAGACGCACAAGGAGACGGTTAAATGGCAAACACTCCTAAAACTACAACATGCGCCTGCATATTTGTTAGATATTTACAGAAAAATAGAGATATATATTTAGTTAGAGAAATATATAATATAGACATTATCAGTTTGCACCATGTAACCTAATATAGCGGCAGATCTTCAGAGAACTCACTGGGATAATCATCTTATTTGAACTGTTTAGATACTTCATCTTTTGTCCCTGAGGCTCTGACAGAAACGCCTGATAGAAAACTCTGTGTGAATCCAGAAACTTCCCTTCAAATGTCGTATTTTAACACATTTACCTGTCTTAATATATTTCAACTTCCTGCCGAATTTTTCATAAACAGAATGGGATTCAAGAATGCCAACATTTACTGCATTTCCATTAATATTTAAAAAAAAGAAACTACATGCCGAACTAACTTGAAATATAACGATTGAGTATGATAGTATTTACTGATCTATGCACACGGTCGGACTGAGTGTTGAGTACAATCTGCATTTCATCATCTTCTCTTTTCTATTATTGTGACAAAAACCTCATAACATCTTGATGCATTTTAGCAGTTCATTTAAAGGGATGTTCCAGGTTAAATAAAGCTGTCAATTATTACAGAAATGACATAACTTCACCAGCATTTCATGTAAAAGCAAACAAAAATCATGTTTACAGTAATGTAAGGAAGTCTATGGGGACAAGGCATTAAAGGAATAATTCACCCAAAAATAAAAAATAAATTATCCCACAATTTACTCGCCCTCAATCCATCCTAGGTGTATATGTCTTTCTTCTTTCAGCCAAACACAATCGGAGTTATATTAATATCCTGGCTCTTCTGAGCTTTGTAATGGCATTGAATTGTGCCCAATTGTTTGAGTTTTTGAAGCCCAAAAACGAACATCCATCCATCATAAAAGTAATCCATACGACTCCAATGGGGTTTTTTTGTAAGAAAAATATCCATATTTTAAACTTTCCTAAACTATAATCAACGTTGGGTCAGAGGTCACCCTTCCGCCAGAACTCGGCGATCGTGTACGGCCATTGTCTGAAGCCAGTGATTATAGTTTATAAAGTCTTAATTATGTATTTTTTTTTTTTTGTACCATCATCATTTATAAACCCACTGGAGCCGTATGGATTACTTTTATGATGGATGGATTTGATTTTTGGAGCTTAAAAAGCTTTAAAAACTTTGTAATGCCATTACAAAGCTGGGAAAATCCAGGATATAATTTTCATTTTTGGGTAAACTATTGGTTCAGTGTCTTTGTTTCAAAAAGTAATTAGCTGTCACCAATAGGCAGCCTTTCAAGACATGCATGCAGGTGCTCTCGATAGAATTGGCCAAATATTAAGATTCAAGTCAAACACCTTTCCTACGTTATAACTGTTTCGAGATTTTTGGAAATTAATTCTCCGCTATTGTGCAGATTTTTATCTCAGAACAGTTTTAATTACACATTCGTATAATAAAAAAAGTAAAAGTAGCCTAATAGTTAATTGTCTAACGTTATATTGGCGTGATTAGTCAAGCCCTCCTCCATAAAACAAGCCCTACAAAACACATCGGCTATTAGACACTAGCCTACATGTTAAAGTTATTTGATGATTTAGACCTATTTAATTGAATTTACTATAAATTATTTACAATTGTTTCGTAAAAGGTGTCTGCATGTTTGAGCAGAAGATTCGTTGCAATTTGCACCGTTTTGAACAGCGGAATGTCGCAGCGGCAAGTTCAGTACAAAAATCCACCCAAGATGGCGGATGAGGAAAATATTGATGTAAATATATTTCACTTAACAAAACAACAGTAAAAAATCATTCAATCTGATTAAAAAATAATTGTATCCAATATTTGTGGTATATTTTATGCGAATCACGTTTTTGGTATTTCGTAATCCTCCAGTGTGATACTTGTTACCCATGTGCTTCATTTAAAAAAATGCTCTTTGAATTATTATTATAGAGCCAAACTCATTGCTTAGACAGCAAGGATGCTTACTAGGTTTTGTAGCCTACGTGTTGACATGGAACTATTGATAAAAACAACATAATTACCTTGACGTGTTGATGTGGAATGACCACGTGAAGCCAGTAAACAGCAACTCTAGTGCACTGCAAAGATACCAGAAAGAGACTTTTTTTACCTGGAGAAAACGCCACCTACAGGCGTTTCAGTGCAGAAGATGTTCATCCGCCTTAGTTAGTTCCACTTCAAAACGATGATTTAGGAAACTTTAGAGCTAACATAGTACATTTTGCACTGAATAAAAAATATAGCTGCTTTAACTTAAGTTTAAAAACCATATGCTGCGCATTTCTGTTTTTAAACATTTATTGCCCCATAGACGTGCCTTTTTGACACACTTTTTGCTTGTTTTCATCTACTAATGGACAAAATGATTGCCTGAGGTGATCGACATCATGTCACAGATGTTTGAGATGAGCTTTAGCTGTATTTGACCCGGAATATTGCTTTAAAGAGAGAGTCAAAATAATCACTCATTATTAGAAACTGTGGCTCAGGTTGAATGCGGCTGCATATCTGTGTGTGTGTGTGTGTGTGTGTGTGTGTGTGTGTGTGTGTGTGTTGATGCCACTGTATGTTAGTATGAAGGGCACATTCATGCAGCAATAATGAAAAGATCAAAGCAATATGTGATGTATCAACCACAATTTATCAGGACAAAAATATTTAGATTTTACCAGTTTGAAGTGAAGTGAAGCAATGTATTCATTGAGAAAGCACAGAGAGTTATAATAACTTTTGTGAGCTGTACTGTACAACTTTTTTGTAAAAAACAACACAACAAAACAAAAAACTGAAGGACAAAAATTTTAAAAACGAATACTAGATCACTCTCTTCTTCTGGCGTTTCATTATTATTCTAAAGCCTTTTATATGAGATGATACACATGTGAACACATTCAAATATATGGATCTTACAACAGACCCCAAAACAAAACTAATTAAAGAGATTAAAGCAGAGATCTGAATCATATAGAAATGCTGTGGGGAGTTGAATTTCTGTATAGGGAGAAATAGACAAAACTGTTGAAACCATCCATTTTAGGAGACTGAAAGACAAGGACAAGAAACGCCTACGAGCCGTGATTTCTGCCAGAGAGAACGACACCTGCTACTGAAGCTAGAAGACAAAACACCATTTTAATTTGTGTTGTACTGGAAACAAAATCTTAGAGACTCATCTGACTGTTTCTTTGTCAAATTGGATCACATCCAATGTCGCTTATGAAGAGCAAAACATGCAAACATTTATGGGGTGTACAAACTTTTTCACATTCTCTAAAGTCATCAGTCTTTCAACCACACTAGGAAAAAAAAATCAGTGAAATTTGCAGTAAAAAAATGGCAGTTCTCAGTAAAAAAAAAAAAAACATTTTATTAACTGAAATGTTAATATACCATATTACAATAAACTAACATAAACGGTAACCGATACCACTAAAAAATAAGAAGAAACATAATGATTTATTTTAAAAACATCAAATGTGAGTTTCACAGGGAATTCTGGGAATGTCAGTTTAAGTTGTTTTACTGTAAATTTAATGTAAATGTACAATTCTCTTTACATTTAACAGTATTTTACTGTAAAATTACATGAAATGCAAGGTTAGAGTAAGTCTTTCTCCGTAAATAAGGGAACTAATTGTTAACGAAATAACAGGTTTTTACTGTAGCACTTTTACTGTCAGCTATTCAGAATTGTACTGAGAATGTCTTTTAAATTCACTTTTGTTACGGAAACATGGTGAAGAGTTGCAATGAGCTCAAATTCATAACGTTACTGTAAATGCTGGTTTGATAAAGCCTTGTTGACAAATGTTTAAAATGCCTTTTTTAAAAGGAAGTTTGAGTGTTTTTAAACCTTACAGATACAGTAGAAGATGCACTTGGTTGTTTACAAATATTATTGAATGACGCCGTTGACCAAGACACAGGTATTCCAGAGAGATGTTTAATAGGTGATGATAATATAGCCCAACTAAACGACCCTGCAGTGAGTCTGAAGCCCCAAATCATCAACCCGCACAGAGAAACAGATGTAGCCTACAGGTAATGGCTTCAACTAATCATTTGCATATGCATTTATTAATACACGCATCTACACCTCGTCAGGATGCTGGATGCTCCTCGCTCCGTCTCTGTGGTTTCTGTTCCCATGGAAACGTAACACCGCTGTGGTTCCAGGTGTCCTGCATCATCTTACATGGGCAAATAATAATTCGAGAACAGGAAAGTATAGGGCGAAGGAAGCAACGGAAACTCAACATCAAGAATCTTCCCTGATTAGGTCATTATTACAGCTAGCAATAAAGATTACCCTGCAACAAAGTATCAATTTTGTAATTATTTATTTGTAGGCTTATATAACAGTTCTTTAAATATGAAAATAATGATCTGCAGTTAAGGTAAGACACTATACGGGTGAATAGGGCAAAAATGTCAACGAATAAATATCACTGCTGATAAAATCACAGAGAATTGTTTTGCATAACAAGTTTTCTGAAAAGTTAGGTTTAAATATGCAAATGAGACATTATAATGTAATTCAATGTAATGGGTTTGTCATGGACTCTCCCAAAGTCCAGATCTATCTATCTCAAGGACTTTAACATTAGAATAATAGCATTTACACACACACACGAATTGTTCACAGAATTGTGTAATTATATATATATATGTGTGTGTGTGTGTGTGTGTGTAAATGCTATTATTCTTATGTTAAAGTTCTTGTCGTCAGCCCTCAATCATAAAAATATGCTTAACTTCATTAAAAAGTGAATTGTGTGTGGTTTGAATGGCAGCGTGTGTTGAGATGAGTGACAGACATGTATGATGGAGATTTCACACACCAAACCCACATATGCACTTACATAACTGTGATCATAGAGCGTTAGAAGGAAGCATGTGTGTATTTGAGCTTTGAATCCTCAGCTGCTGGATTCATTATTCACGAACATTCAATAAACCCCTTAGAAATAACTACATCAAATCAAATCTAATCAGGGATTTCAAGAATTATTCACAGCTCTAGACTTTCTCTCCCTCCATCTTTTTCCCTCATGTGGTACAGGGTTGTGAAAGATCATTGCATGAAAATAAAGTGTCCTTTCGTGTTGCAGATATAATGAACCGTGTTTTACAGTGGGAAACTAATTTTCTTTAATCTTTAATCAACACAAAGTTTTAACTGGTTTTTATACCTGAAATACAAACATAAAGGAATAGTTCAGCCAAAAATAAAAATAGTCATCCTCTATTGACCCTGTCATTAAAATGCAGTTATTATTAAAATGCTGTGGCATTTTGTGGCAGAAATCAAGCATTTTGTGTTCATTATCAAAATATCAAAAAATACTACTTTCATTCAACAAAATTACATAATTACCACTGGCTGTCAAAGGCAATTTCTAGGTTTATTAAAAATAAAAAATAAAAAGGTAAAAATTTGAACTCAAAGCTCTTGCAAACTAACCAAAATCTACAAGGTCAATTCACGTAAATTAAAGCCTGAGGCTAAAACTTAAACTAAAACTAAAACCATAAGACTTTTTTTTTTTTAATTAGGTAACATTTTAAATTTTTGTTTAAAGTACTAAATAACTTAAGATAAAAATATATACTTAATTAATAATACATTTAATATAATAATAATGTTACAAAAACACAACAAAATCACTACATTTTTAACTCAAATTAAAATAAAAACTAAATCTAGTATAAAAATTAGATCTATAATTTAAAAATCTATTAAGAAATAGACTAAGAAAAACAATAAAGAAATGGCCCTAGTATTTAGCATAATTCCACCTGACACAGGATCACTGGTTGTGTCTTAACTTGCTCACTGGTGCGCTTGAAAAAAGAAAAAGAAAAAGAAAAAGTAAAAGTAAAAGCGTGATAAAGAACCAAGTAAAGCTGATGCGTGGCTCCCCCTGCTGGCCAGTACTAACATTACTTCTCAAACGCAACCTATCCTACACTGCAAAACGTTTTTTTATTTTTTTTTATCGTAAATAAAAAGATTATTGTTATTGTATAGTTCGTTATACATTTAAATACCATTTCAGGTATTACCAATTCTACTTCAAAATGTAAAGCTTCATTGTAATCATTTGCAAAACTGTTGCAAATAAAAAGAGTTACTGAATGACAGTTGTGGAGCATCAGATTACTAGATGATCTGATGGACTTCTTCATACAGTGTTACGGTAGGCATGAGCTGCTCATCAGTTTCACCAGATCATGTGTTCAACTCATCGCCCGTCATTCAACACGGCTGAAATAACACGTGTGTCTGTGTGAGCTTTCTCCAAAATACAGCCTGCATGTCGTTCATAATCACAACATAGATACACTTTGATGCCTCATAGTGTCTGTGTCCGATGGTTTTTACAGCCATGTGCTGCACAATGCAGTGACGTTTTTGGTTACAATTGATTTAGTTAAGTGTTTGTCCGTGATGAACAGCGTCGTGTTAACCGTTCCAAGATGGCGGACACGTCGTTTTTTTAAAAGGCCCACTGAAGTGCCTTGAAACGCACAGCATTATTCAATGTGTTGACATAACTTCCACTGACACAGGAATACAAGAGGGACATATTGAACAGCTTTTTAAATGGTCTATAGCATTTCATTTTCGTTTATATCACAGCTTGACCAGTGCTATCGAGTAAATACGCAGTTTCCTCCTAATCTCTAACTGTTTCTCCTCCTAATATCCTCCATATCACTTTAAAATATAGCATTCTGTGCAGAATTCAACTGGATAAGATACGTTGTCTGGTCTGCGGCCTTCATTCGCCCCAATGAAAAGCATGTTTACTCTTGTCTAAATTGTTCCCAATCCCGTTATGTGTGTGGGATTCATCATGTAGAAAATAGTAAATGTATGAATAAGTGACTAATTTCAGCTGCACCATCTATTTATAATGCAGGGGGCGGAGCTTCAGATTCTAGAGAGCATTTGATTGGACAGAAAATCTGATGAGAAGCTGAAGTGCAGAGTGATGTCATCAAAATCATTGATCCATATTGGCAGAAGTGAGACTAGTTTATATCGTCTAAATGTGAATTTTGTCATTGTTTTAGAGCACTAGCTTATAGATAACAGTAAGGCTAACATATTCATGCTAAAAGCAAAAAAGCAGAATCCAATTTTGATTTCATTGGGACTTTAACAGTGTATTTCTGATTCAAAAACATTTTATTACAGATGCATCACATTCACACACACCAAAATAAAAATATTCATACAGATATGCAATTAGGTGTAGACATACCGTGTATAGATAGATATAAAGATATTTTTTTTCTCTATGCAGACAGAGAACAGGATAAAGAAATCTTCTCTAAAACCAAATATTTACATAGCAAATATTGAATATTATACAGTGAGTTTTCTTTGTTGTGTGTTCAATACTTTCTGACTTCTAGAGCAGAAGGAATATGGAATTACATGTTTCAAAACCAAGAACAAAAAAAAAAAAAATCAATGACTCAAAGTGCTTCATATTCATGCAAAAGCCAGTATTAAACCTCTGAAACAACACAACGAAACCATTAACATGTCCCGTGTTCGGATCGAATTACAGAATGAATTAAGCTTACTATCAGTAGCCGAACGAGCGCTTTACGCCGCAACACCCACAGCAGATATCACGTTTGGTTGCTCTATATTTTGCACGTTCATATAAACCAAAAGCAACACAAAAGCAATTAAAACAGCAATTAGATTCTCCTCAAGTAAATGACTGAAGCACATAATCTCTGTAACGATCAAAAACACTCTACAAAACACTCGCACTCACGTTACCACGTCATTTTATCTCAAGGTTACAGTACTAGAAAGTCTGAAAAAGAGTTATCACGTACACGCGCGCAACTTATTTACAATATCATTGGCAAAATAACATCTCTCTCTGTGTCAATAATTCTTCATCTCTCCAGAATATTCATAAAAATGTCTCCAGCACAACAGCAGCCAGTTCTCCATTCAGAAGACGTTCAGATGAGGAAGACACACACATCTAGCGTTCTAGTTCAATACTGAGTGTGTTCATATATACTGTGATGATGAAGAACAGCTTCAGGACTTATAGTGACCAAAAAAGGGTAAAAAAAAAAATGAGGTTCATCAGAGCTGAAGGTTGGCAAAACGATGTGTCAATATTGAAACGTAATTCCCTTAATTCACATGAACAATATTAAAAACACAATCAGAAAGAGACAGTTCTTCACCCTGCTTCATTTACCAACCAAGAAGATCTCAATGAAGACAAAAAGAGAGTGAGAATACAAAGAGGAACAAGAGAGTGAAAGAAAGAACGTGTTATATCTTTCTGGAGTCTTTAGTTTCGAAGAGCTTCATCCTCTCCTGTACGGTCAATCCCTCCTTCAAACTCTGTGAAAGAGAAATTTGATATTTTTCATACTTGGGAATAAATAAATAAATAAAAACAGTCCTTAATAAGACTTCAGTATGCGCACATAAGAGAAGAGAAATTTGATATTTTTCATACTTGGGAATAAATAAATAAATAAAAACAGTCCTTAATAAGACTTCAGTATGCGCACATAAGAGAACGTATGTTTAATTTCAATCATGTGATCTTTAACTGCACATAAATGACACTTTAATGAGGAAAACTCAATTCTGATATCATTGCCAGCTAAAGCGGTTATGGTAGATATGGAAAAAAAATAATCATTTTTAAAAAGGCTGGTTGAAATGAACCATGTTTACCAAACAATTACCAATGAAATGTTCAATTAAATTATATTCTCTACTGTTTTTAATAGCCTGAATAAAACTGAAACTGTAAAAAATAAAAATAAATGCAATAAATTATTAAAAATAAAATTCAATAGTTTCATTAAAAAGGCTAATAATGCTACTACAAAAAAAAAAGATTAAAAACATACATCATCCAAAAAGTAATTTTCTCTTCAGTTCTTTAAATTCAATGGCCAACATAATTTACAATTAAATCCTATTCTCTGCTGTATATAAGTCTGTCATTTAAAAATGCAAATAAACAAGCCAACATATAAATAAATAATGTTAAATAATCAATGATAAATTAATATATGAATACATAAATACATGTTACATTGCATTTACTCATGTTTGCATCTTAAAAAACACTGTCTAAACCACTAAAAACGAATTAATTACAATCAACTTTTATGACTTCCCTTGATCATATTTTTCAGACATGGTAAGAATACTTCAGACTGAACTTGGACTCATTTCTAAACTTGACTTGTATGTTGGTTCACAACAGTCCACTGTGGGAACATGCACATTCCTTGGCTTAAAGGGACATTCAGGGGCTTTTAAACCAAAGCCTGTTTCTATATTCACTTGTTCACCTCTAAATGGTTTTAGATGTTTTCAGATCTGTCATGAACTGTCTGAGACTGAGGCTGCTTCATTGTGCAACACGACACCAGCAAAAGACGTTCACATGAACACTCTGTACCATCTGAACACACACGGGTGTCCGGTTTCTTTATTATTACACTATTAGATCGCTCTCATTGCCTTCAAGAACTAAACGAGACACATGACACTTCATTTACTCGTGTCATTAAGTAATGAAGATTTTTTTAAGCAGGAATTTGAGATGTTATTTGGTGACAATTTACCACAAAAGTACACAAAGAAAAGAATAAAACAAATTCATGTTTCCCAAGAAAGATTAAAAAACAGGGTTTGAGGAAAAAAAACTTTTCCTTAAATGTCCCTTTAAGTTGTTTAATATATTCAGTGCTTATCACAGAGAAACATACAAGAAGAATGACAATAACACACACACAAAAGTCTATTAAGACGGTAATTGTTTTACACATGTGGTACTTCAGCAATTGTAGGAGACAGTCAATGATTTAATTACCATCGTCAGTGTTTTTCTCGAACCATCTATCACAAGTGTGATATAATTCTCATGTGAATCAACACATTTGAGTTCACAAGTACCAGGCCATTATCATCAGAGCCACAGCTGACTCTGTAGTGCACATGAGGAGCACATAAGAGCGAAAATCAACATGATCAACTTAAACTTAAGTCAAGGGAGTCATGCAAATATGCATTTACAAACAATTACCATCCAAATAGGGATAAAGTCTACTTAAACACCAAAAAACGTAAATCACACACACACACAAAACGCAAGAAAACTACATAAAAACGGTAAGAACACATAACATTCAGGAAAATGTGATCTATGCTGGTTATGTGTCGACCTGCCAAACCAGGATAAGTTGCAGGAGAGTTTCACACTGTCGGGAAGGTGTAGGGCTCATGCAGGATTCAAAGGCTGTGTTCAAAATGGAATACTAGCTTACTAAATACTGCACAGTATACAATGTACACCACCTAGTGTTTAAAAAAATATTATATGAAACAGTAGGTATTAATCCATGCTATGTTACATTGTTATTTCACATTGCATGTGAGTGTAATTCCATGATCTAGTTTTGCATTTGAAAGTGCCCCTGTTATGCTTCTTCTGACATTACCTTTCATGTAGTGTGTAATAGAGTGCTGAAGTTATGACGCCACTTTGTAGGCCAAAACGCGGAAGTGAGTTAGCATTTTAGCACTTCCGGTTCCCTCGCCCTAAAGTCTATGGGTTTTTGCTAAATCGCCTGAAATAAGGTCTGTGGTTAACAAAGCCTCTAAATATTTTCACGTTTTGATCTATGACATAAAACACACCAGTTATAACCTGCTTGTGATTTTTTTTAAACTTTTTACCGTTATCATTGTATATCTAACGGCTTTATTTAGGCTTCAAAATGTATACATTTTGGATTAACTTGTAAAGATTATCTTGATAGACAAAACGTGTAAGGGTCACAACTCTTTGTTGAACACTGATCTTATTTTTAGCGATTTTCCAAAAGTCTATGGGGAAAATGCATAGCTTGTCGATCGCGGGAACCCATGCGCCGCTAGCTTCCGAGTTGTCCTACAAAGTGACGTCATCACTTCGGCACTCTATATAGCAGTTTGTGAATGTAAGTTTCAAAGATCACAGACAATTTAAGTTATTGTCTCTTAAAAGAAAGAAGTGATTCTGAACTGCCTGAAACGAGTCGTCAGTAATTCCAGTAGGTTTTGTAACTAATTTGCATAATGCCAGCTATGGTCTTCATTGGCTGCTGGTGAACGTCTATTTTGTCCCGGCCTCAAACACTGTAGCTATAGTTGAGATGGAAGAGTTTGGTTTGTGTTGTCCACATGTCGAGAAGACGCTGTTTTCTGCGCTACAAAAGCAAATCCACTTTGATGCACTTCCAAAGGATGAAACTCGTGCTGGAATTGATACGCTAAAACGGACGCCATTGTTACTGTTCATTTTACTGCTGAGGAAGAGCTGAAATTCAGATATGGTAATGAGTGTTTGGTTTCCTACACTTGCTGTAAGCGGTCAACCAATCACAACAGACTGGGCCATTTGACCAATCAGAGCAGTTTCAGACACTGTGAGAAAAGAGCTGATGCTGCAATGTATATAATGAGAAAATGAAAGTGTTTTTTGACCTTGTAAACCTATTGCATATAAGCCTATTGTAGGAGAATCCAAAAGAAAATTAGGAATCTTTAAAATAGCATAATAGGAGCACTTTAATTAAATATTGTGTAAATATGCCAAATAAGAGAGGTTAAAATCATGGCAGTTATGCTTTCGGTTAATTCCTCACACTGGATATGGAAGTGGGACGCTTTGCATGTTTGTGGGATACAGTATTCTGTGCAATATGCTCCATATTCCATGCTAACATAGCCGTACTCTCACAAGAGCGATGAATGCTTCACCTGTTGCACCTGATGGGGTCACAGCGGTCAGCTACCCCCGACAAACCCCTCACTCTCTGCCTGACAGGGCAACGTACACATGTGAGGACACACACACACACACACACACACACGTGTACACGGTTTCATACTGCATACACATAAATACTAGACCTGTCACTTAAAAACAAGATTAACAAATTAACATAAATTCTATATAGCTTATTTTTACGAGAAAAAAGCCAAAATTTATTCAATAGCAGAAACAAGCTTCCATAATTACGTAATATTTACTATAAAAATAAATAAATATTGCAGAATTTTGTCTGCCACTGACAGATTCAGAAACTTGAAATGTAAAATGGATTGTAGTAGATCAATGACTAAAAATAAACTATATATTGACTTTTTGTATAGTATAGTCTAGTCTATATAAATTTTTTTTTTTAATCGAGTGACAGCACATAAACACAAACAACAAATTTCCACATAAATGTACAGGAATATCAATACATTCAGAGTTGTCAATGGCTGACAAGAAAATTTATGACACAGACAGACACACAGTCTGAACTCTCACCTTTGACCTGACCCCACGCATCTGTCTGGATTTTTCTTTCTTCAGGAAATCTGGGTTACTCTTTGACTTCATAATGTCTGTATCAAACACACATACACTTCAGCTCAAGCATATACACAGACAGAGTCAAATGTTTAGTGTTTGTATTAATATTGTAATAATTTGGCCGGAGTTTGGGAATGATCTGAGACGATCAAATATGAAATCCTCTGCATCAGCCAATAACTGATATTAACACTATTTTGTATCAGTAACAAAGTCGGCATGATTTAAATCTACATTTCTGTTTTCAAATATTTTAGGTGCATTTTGAGTAAGTAAAAACGTTAAGTAAAAATGTAGTAAAATGATTATAATCAATTTTTTTATATATTTAATAAAAATTATATAATACAAAATAATATCTCATTGTTTAAGTTCAGTGTATCCGTGCACTTCTTAATAGCTATAATTAAACTGCCAATGTTAAATTAATTAAACTTTAGTTATGAATATCAGCATCAGTCACTGAAAAATCTGTATGGGTTAATTACTAGTACTTCTATGATGCTTTTTTTTGTCCTTCAAATAATTGTCCTTTGGTGCACTGCGGAAGAAACCAAATCATGTGGATTTGAAACGCCATGAAGCTGAGTAAATGATGACAGCGTTGCCATTTTTGTGTTAACTAATCCTTCAAATGTCTCACCGTATCCAGCAGTAACGCCACTTCCTTCAGCGTCTAATTCCCCAAGAGCTTCTGTAGCAGCCAAAAGTTTCTCCCTCAGCTTGTTAATGTCACAGTCAGCTTTAGCCTTCACGATACTCAGCTCCGTGTAAATGTCCTTGTACTTATCGGAGGCATACTTCTTATCCTGCAACACATATGAACACATCAGAACGCGCTAGCATGTGTTCGGAGAGCTGTTAAAGACACACACATGTACTGAGAAACACAACTCGTGTGTGTGTGTGTTCATTACTCGAAGTGCTGTGTGAAGCTCGTCTTTGAGAGAGTTTATTTCCTGTTTGAGGTACTGGATCTCTGACTCCTTCACTCGCAGCAAAACCTGCAGCAAAACAACATTTAGATGATGTGCATGACACCTTTAATTGATGAAGATTCAGATGACAGAGTTTGTGCTGTACCTCCAGTTCATAGATGTCTTTGCCTTGTGTCAGAGAGGAAGTCAATTTGTCTCCACTGATGCAGGAGTGCATTCTGGTGATCTCCTCATTCAGACGATGATTTAGTTCCTGTAACACACACACACAAGTTTATGTTTATATCATGGTAAGGGACTTAATTGACTTCGCAAGTGAATACAGGCAAAAATGTGGCCAGGTAAACGTTATTTGGCTTTTTATAACATGTTTTAGATAAGTGGGGGAAAAACACACACACACACACACACATCCAAACTACACTTTTAAGGGTTTTTATTTTATCACACTTCATTTGATCTATTTTGTTGTAAATTTCAATTATAATACATATCTTTGAAGGCCGTTTTCTCAAAATGAGTTTTAGTCAGAAATCTCCACTTCTATATTCTGAAGGGTTTTACCGAGGGGTTTGTTCATATATCATTTGCCTTATTTTATACAACGTTTTATTCCTAAAACAGGGTGAATTTGTTTTCCTGGCAGTTTTTTTCTGATTCAAGGAGTGATAAATAGAGATATCCAAAATTTACATGTATAGACTCTAATAAGTAAACAAAATGAGACCCAGCTTCATCCAATGTTTAGATTTTTTCTAGAAATGTATGCAAATTATTGGATATTAAATTAGATAATGCCTCATTTGCATTTTTAAACATAATATTTTAGAACTTGAAATACAAAAAAATGTCGTTATAAAAAGTAGGTGATTTCTTTTAGTTCCTATTCGCATGGGTTGTCTTGCCATAAATAAAGATTATTTAGAATTTACAAACCTTAAAAACAATTATTTAAATATTATAAGACAGTTTAGTCCCTTTATCAGGCTGTTTTCAGGAAGTTTTGGTTGACCTGGTTGTGTATATGCAGTTTCTGGTTCTCTCGCTGGCACTGCCCCAGCGCCTGTCTCTCAGCTTCCAGCGCTTGAGCCAAATGTGCGTTTTCCAAACACTTCTGAGAATATTGCTCAGACAAAACCTCCAGTTCGCGATGGATAGACTGCAACTCCTCTCTACATGGACACAATGTAAATAAACACACATCAAAACTTGCTTGGTTAAAAGCATTAATGAATAAGTGTAAATCTTCCTAGTGACAACAGTAAACCAAAACAAGTGTGATTTGTGCAGATATAGTGATGTTTGGTGTCTTACTCGTACTGTCTGCGCAGCTCCTGGATGTCTGAACTCCCACTACTCATCTGCGATCGATGGGTTTTCTCCAGTTCCTCTCGATGAGCATTTTTCATGGCCTCAATCGCTGCACACAAAACAATCCACTGTGATGCTTCAACTCAAACTGCAAGTAATTCATTGTCAATGAAAAATTGGTGTATTTTATATACAGTGGTGCTTTGATTACCAGCAATAGTGGCATTTGTTTCCTCTTCCAACAGTCTTTCTTTCTCCTCTAGAAGTTTCCGGATCTCCCGCTGATGCTGTCTCTGAATGTCCTCGATCACCTTCTGATGCGTCTCCTCCATTGCTACAAATCCACGCTCGCATGTTGCCTGAGTTCCACAAACAACATCAGATCACAAACACAAACAAACACAATCTATCTGCCCTAGTAGGCTATTTATTACGAGGGCTGGGTATCTATTGTCTTTATGGTCTTGGTGCATTTTTCTTGGTACACCGTCTTGGTGGCTTGATGGTGGATAAAAAGTTTATAAAATGTACTCAGGAAAGCCCATTTGTATTATAATGTATTTGGCACATTAATGGTAAATTTTGGAATCTTTAAAGAATTTTGCAATGCATTATTTGACAAGGCATCCATTAACTTATCAGTCTTGGGATTTTAAGAATCAATATAAACAAATTATGCAGATGAAAAGCTTAATCAGAAAACCAATCTTTACCTAGCCCTACTTTCTACAGGGCTACAGAATCAAAGGGGATGGCTGGATTCATCTTGTTCATCATTTAAACATTTGCTTTCGTGATGAGAGATGACAGATGGCACAGAGGAGTGAAAGCAAATCAGCATGATTGATTGACTAGTGCGAATTCATGCAATCACACTAACACAGTAGACAACAATGCTAACACTAAAAACACAAGGTGTTTTGAACACAGTAAAAGCACGTTTGAGCACAGTAAAAGTAAAGAGTAATTTGTGAAAGGTGTCAATCATGGTCATTGTGTGTGCTCAAAACTCCCAGTGCAGCTAATGTGCACTACAGCATAGAAAAAAAGGAAAGCATCATGGTTATGAGGCTACAGGGTTGCAGTCATTAAAAAAAATCCAAGAGGCCATAAATCATAAATTATATATATATATATATATATATATATATATATATATATTGGTAAAATGGTAAAAGAAATTCCCAATTTTACATATATACAATTATGTATTATATATAATATTTATAATATATTATAAATATTATATATAATACATAACTGTGTTGATTTGTAATTTTGAAATGTGTACGGTTTCTAAAACTTGTATAAACAAATGCAATAAGCAATATTCCCAAAACGATTATCAGCTAAAACCACTGCAACCCAAATTAACAGCAACAAACTAAAAACATGGCGCCATGGCGGTGGATGGGTGTGACATTAAATTTGAAAGGTGAAAGGTTAAACCTTGAGGCTGTCCAAGTCTCGTTGGTACTTCTCCCTCAGGCTGGTCAGATCTCCATCCAGTGGTTTCTGTTCCAGCTCCTCTCTCATGCGGCTCAACTGCATTTCCAGCTCCTGGACTCGGAGCAGGGACTCTGAATCCATGCACGTTACCGGATCAGATGCATCCCCTTCCTCCATGGGACATGCGTCGACCTCAGCTTTGTTCTCCATTTTCTCGTTCCTCTCCTCCAATGAGCAGATCGTCTGGCTGTAGCATTCTTGTAGCTTGTGGAGCTCTTCTCTGTTGGTGTGTTCTAGTTCTTGGACCTTACTCTGAAAATCCTGCTCAAGTTTTCGGATGTGCTCTTTGTGCCTCAACTCAGCATCTTCCATTTCTAGCAGCAGGGTCTCCAGCCTGTGTTGGTTGTTTGCGGCACGCTCCATTAAGTCGAGCTCTCTGGTTACCTGGTCCTGTCCGGCCCTTCCCATCTCTTCTGCATGCCTGCTTTTCAGCTCCTCTTTCTCCCTATGAAACTCCTCTTCCAACTGGTTTAAGTTCTGGCGTTGCTCCTGCAACTCCCTGAGCTTATAGGATAATTCCCCTCGAAGCATGTCATTCTCCTCCTGCAAGGAACTTATAGTGTCAGTGAAGCTCAGATGCTCTTTCTCTACGCAGCTCTGGTAGTGCCTTTGGATGGCTGCAACACTTTCAGCGTGTTCTTGGACGAGCACTGCCATGTTGCGGCTAGTCTCCTGGCAAAGAGAAAGTTCCCTCGTGTGACCTGCTCGCAACCTGCAAGCAACATATGTGACCTGCACCTGCATCAAGGCCTCTCGCATGCAAACTGAGCTGGAGTCACTGCGCCATAAGCTCATTTGTATGGCATTCGCAAGTCCGGAAAGTGAATTTGTTTCCCCTTCCTCGCAGACCCTCTCAATTTCCTGAGAAATATTACGGAGGGCTTTTGCTTGCTTCTTGAGCTCAGCAATGAGATTTTCCCAGCCTGTTTGCAGATGTGATTCTGATTCTGCGCTATGGGATAGCGTGCCGATGGCTAAGTGTCTGCGGACAATCTCGGCTGCTAAACTTTGAGCTTCCTCCATCTCAATCTGCTCCATGTAGGGAGCAAGTTCAGGAGGGGTGACGTCAGCAAGATGATCAGTATTGCTTTGAAGCATGCTCTCAATTTGAGCATGCTTTGACGCACTAACAGCATCTTTCAGAGCCATGTCTCTTTGTTTTAAAGTTTCACTTGCTTTGACCAAGTCTTTTTGAAGCTCATCAAATTTTTCCTGAAAATTCATTGTTAGATTCTGAAGTGAATAGGCAAGCTCGGCACTAATGCAGGCATTCTTGATGACATCCTGTGAAAAAGCACTATTTGCTAGTTTACCCATCTCAAGCTTGTCCACCTCTGCCAAGAACATGGTCTCCAGCATAAGTTTTCTTGTAAGTACATCAGCATAAACAATTGAGATACAGCCATCGCAGTCCTTCTTGAGGTTTTCAGCATCCTTGTGAATGGAGTTAAGGGCAGACATAATATCAGAGTTCAGGTCCTGCAGAGAGAACCCCATCCTCTCCAGAACTTCAGCCTCAAAGGATAATGTTCTGGCAAACTGTTTTATACTTTCCTTCCTTGATTGAACATCTGGTGTATCAAAGGTCTGGCACGACTCATATAATGTGCTGCCCTTCCTCAGGTATGTGGTGGCACAAACCAGCAGTTTCTCTACTTCTGCAAGGGTACAAATGAGAGATTCAGTAGAACTGGTCTCTTTCTGATTGCTAAGAATTTCTCTGACTTTTTCTGTGCAAGACTCTACCAGTGCCAATGCCTTCTCGTATTCATCAGTGTCCTGCTCACCAAAAGTCTTGAGGGATTTCTGACTGGATTCATCCATTGGTAATTCCTCACAAGTTTTAGTTGTGCAGTCCTCCATGGTTGCTCTGGTGCTCAGATGTTCCTGCATCGCTGAAAGATCAGGCTGGTCCCGTATCTTTTCAGTGAGGTGTCTGAGCTTCTCCTCTGTGGCCAATAGTTTGGTTTCCAGAGCATGTATAATGGAGATGAACTTCTCTGGATCTTTGCACTGCTGGAATGAACTGTCACTGGCTACACTGATATCTTGGGTCAGGCTCAGGTCATGCATGTGGTCTAGGCTCAGATCTTGTGTCAGATCCAAAGACGTGTTTTCCATTTGAAATTTGTCTGCGGACCGCTGATAGGAATGGCACTGGATGGTGGAAAAGCGAATCCTCTGGCGCTTTACCAAGGACATTTCTGTCTCTGAGCTACTTCTTGCAATAGGAAGTTGGGAGAGACTTGAGGATGAGGAAACATCATGTTGCATCCCTTTCAAACCCTCAACCAAGTCTTCCTGGGAGCGGCAACGTCGCATTCTGAGATCTGCATATCCAAGTCGCAGGGCATTGAGGTGTTCCTCCAGCTCAGCAATTCGATCCTCTGCAACCACCAATTTGGCCTGTAGCTCCTGTTCTGCTCTTCGGGACTCTACCAGTCCTGGATAGTCATGCTCCATTTTAGAAAGAAGTTCCTCTTTTTGCTGCAAGCAAACTTCTGTTTCTTCTAGACTACTGCCTAAGGCAGCCATCTTTATTAGGGCCTCACTCAAGTCCTGCTCCTTCTGTCTGATTAGCTGCTCATACATTTCCTTTGTCTGTTTCACCTCCTCTTCCTTCTCTCGTAGCACTTGACTTATCCTAGCAAATTCTTCCGAGACACGCTCGTACGAGCTCTCAAGGGAGTGATAGTCTGTTTCCACCGTCGTTAAACATGTCTGTTGCTTTCCAACCTCTCGGTCAGCCTCGGAAATCTGATTGAGGAGTTCTTGACAGCGGCAAGTAAGCTGGTCACGTTCCTCCTCCAGCCTCCTCACACTCTCCCGCAACATTTCCACCATATCCGTCTGCACCTCCAACTCCTGCTGAAGACGATGTACTTCATCCCTGAGTCCCATACTTTGCATCCCACCACTCCCTCTCAGCAGCGCCTCCACTTGTTCTTGTGCCTCTTGCAGTTGCTCTTCTACTTCACGCCTCCTCTCTTCGGATTCTGACAACCTCCAGGTCAGTCCCTGTCGCTCACGCTCATGTTTCTCCTCCAGGTTCCGCTGCTCTTTCCTCTCCCGCTCCTCTCTCATAGTCTGAGCTTCCTCAATGGAAATCAGACGCCCAGTGGCCTCAGAGAGTCTCTCCTGCAACCTCTGGATGTCTCTGTGCTGGTCTTTCTGCAAAGCTTGCTGCTGTTCGAGCTGCCTCAACTCCTGGCTCTTCTCTAGCAAACTGGCTTCAACTTGACGTAAACGTTCCTCGCTCTCTCGCAGCTGTGACCGCAACGTCACTTCATTTCGGACCCATTCTTCCTCACGTTCTTGACAGCGAACCCGTTCAATTTTCAGCTCGCTACGCATTCGTGCCACAGCCTGCTCGCTCACGACAATCTCCGCCATGGCAGCCGTTAGCTTTTCCTCCAAAGCCTCGATCTCTGCCTCATGGTGTCCTATGATATCTTTTGCTTCGCTGTAGCTACGCCTCAAGCTGCCAACTTGTTGACAGGACTTATCTTGCTTCCGACGCTGGGAATCCAGCTCGGACTTTAGATCCTGGTTCAATTTGCTGAGGCGCTGCCATGGTGCTCGGTGAACCGGGGTAGACACTGCATCAGACGAAGGCTTTGCAGCGGTTGTGTCACTCTTTAAGAGATTAAGAGGAAAGTACAATTAGTAACAGGAAGTCTTCTCTTTTATGGCCACATACATGATGCTCAACGTCTTCTAGGCTGTGGCTGGGAACCCAGGAACGATTGGAGTTCAATTTCCGAAGTTACATACTTACTCAAGCTTTCCACTGTGCTTTTTCAAGATAACATCAAAGATGGAGAAAATGGTGCTCAACAATGAGGGAAAAATGTGAACAACACAATTCAAAAGGGAAATAAATGATCTAAAGAGGCTGTGGAACTACAGAATGCAACTATGAAATGCAACTGTGTCTTTGTGGATAATATAAATGACACTGTACAGAAAAAAATACAAGAGGAAACTTAAGAGATTGAGTAACAAACTGATGGAGTAACACTACACCTACAAGGAAAATGAAGAACAGAGGAATGATAACACCATGCAAATTATGCAAAGGATGACAAGAGATGAATGAGACAACAACAAACAAAAAATAGAAAAGCACAGCTGAAAGCTTGCCAGATGTTCACATTTCTTATCTTCAGAAAACTTGTAGTTTGGATACAAGAGTTTTAACCAAAACCCAGTCAGAGCCCAGGGAAAGAAAGACATTGCAGATCAGTTAGTACCACTCATGCTGAGAGTTTCATTAACACCTAAAATTATATTAGTATTGAAATCAATAAAGAAAGAGCCACAGAAGATTTTGATTTCTGTATCTTTTCTGGCTAGGTTCAGTTCTGTTTGGGTACCTGTAGTACATATCCTTCCCGGGCGTTCTGCTCTCTCCCACGCGCATCCTGAAGTTGTTCCTGTAAGACACTGTTCTGCTGCTGGAGTCTGGCTAGCTCCCTTTGTGCCTGACCCAACTGTGAACACCAGCATACATCAGGGGAAAACAATCAGATTTGAATGAGGGAATTACACAATGTTCAGAACTGATCTGAATGCAATCAAAAAACCTAAGTAGATGGCATAAGCACACAAGTAGTCGGCACCTGCACATACTCATTAGTGTTGTCAAAAATATAGATATTTCGATAAATATCGATACTGAAATATCTGAACGGTACCAATACTAATTTCTCGAAGTATCGATACTAGCCGAGCGATCACTTTCACTTCTCTCCAAAGGCGCGTTGACAAACACCACACGTGACGCACTCGTCTCGTTCGCTCTGGTTAAATAGCAAAAGTGAAGTGAATGGAAAGATGGCGAGGACGGCGCCCCCGCGACCGGCTTTGGTTGATTGATAAAGAACACCGCGAGCGGGCATGTGGGAGAATAGCGAGGACACGCGTAAAAACACACCGCGAGCGGGCATGTCGGAGAATAGCGCGGACACGCGCTTCACACTGCGAGCGGGCTGCGGGCACCCAAAAGATTGTTTGACTATCAATAATCCCTCACATCACTAATTTTTTAAAATTATTTTATAGGTGAAAACAGACTTGAGGAACAGGCTCCAGGGGTACCATTTAGCAAGCATATGCTCAGCATCAGGGGTGTTCGTTGTTTGGACAGACCTGTCCCCACTGCTAAAAAAAATCCTAAAGGAAACAAACTCTTCTCATTTGAACTTTTCTGAAACATTAACCAAGATGGCCTAGTATTGTTGTTGATATGAGTCTGTGTTGTCTCGTTTTTTCACCGTAATTCTTAAAGTTAACAATCTGACTGAGGAATCTTAGTAAATATTGTAACTGTGGTCAAATGTAAATTAACTTGTGCCTATTTAACTTTATTCAGAAAATTATTTAATTCTGCAATTTGGCTTCATTAGCGATTATCTAATTATTATTATTATTTGATTACACAGATATTAATTAAACTAAACAGCTAGACAATGGCATCTCTGAATTCAATAATGAAATGCCTTTAACTGAAAATTGAATGTTTAATCTTATTATTATACATTACTGACACTCTATCCTCCAATTTGATACATTACTGACACTCTATCCTCCAATTTGATACTGTTAAGTGCTTTTTTGTTATAGTATATTCTAATCTTTGATAACAGTAGGTAATAAAAATACAACGGATCATGTTAGCTCTGGTCCAATTAAAAAATATTAACAGATAGAACTCAGGACATTTTTGTTCATGTAAAATATACCTCATTGTCATGTTCTAGACTTGTTATATTTAGCTTTAAATAAAATAAATACCCCCTTAATATTGTGGCAGTTTTTTTCTCTGTGGTATCGAAAATGGTATCGAATATCGATATTTTTCAAGATATCGTATCGAAGTTAGAAATTCTAGTATCGTGACAACACTAATACTCATCATTTTATCATGGAAAATGAGGCAAGAAATAAATACTGATGGTTCTTACCTCCTTTTCCAGCACGGTGGTCATCTCTTGTGGAATGACTCTTTCTCCAACAGGTGTATTTGAGGTGTTAGGGGAGCTGCCAGCGATCGGTACCTGCTTTTCCTCTCTGAGGGGCGTTGTTTCTACCTGCTGCCACCTCTGCTCAATTTCCACTTGGACATTAGAGTTTCTGCGGGCCACTCGGTGACCATCAACCTCCTCCGTGTCCCTGAGTTGGTCCACATCCATTTTTCCTTGTTCCTGTGGCACTTTATGAGGGAGCTTTGACGAGAGCTCTGACGCATCGACTGCACCGGCTGTCGGTGTGGTCTGATGGTTGTGCATATATTCCTGCTCCAGTTCTTCATCTCGCTGTGGCAACTTGTCAGTATGGCTGGTGGTAGTAATGGAGGACGACGTCTGATGAGAGGAGGTGCTAGAGATGGGAGAGGAGGCAGTAGAGGAGGTGGAGGAGGCTGAAGATGAGATGGCGACTGAAGTGTCTGCCCTCTTCATTGAGGGTTGTCCGCTCCCGTTTTCTTGTCCTGGGCGAAACTCGGACCAGTCAAATGTTTTAGAGCGTCCCTCTCGCTTGTTGACTCGACTCTTTTGCTCGGGAGGAGGCGCAGAGTCTGTGATGACCTCATGTGACTTTTTAGCTTCAACTACAGAGCTGTTCGAGAGTTGCGAAGAGTTAGGAGGGGGTTGGATGAAGTTTTGCTCCACATTTGATCTGGTTCGCTCTTCTGGAAGGGAACTGTGACAAGAGAAGATACTGAATCAATACACTATACAGTATAAGTATTTTAATTATTATTGGTGCTTGCTAAGGTAAGCATCACTGCCACTCCCTAAATATTATTTTTTTCACAAAGAACTGTTCCATATGGCATTGTGGGTCAATCTGAATGGTTACCGAAAACAGACAAAATTATTCCCTAATTGTGGACATAACTATAGAGGGTATGCATTGACGTCACTTTCCCGCCGGACTGAGTGGGAAAAGAGCTGCTGTGTGACTGGGTTTAATACTTTAAATGAACGATTGGACTTGATATAGAGTTTCTTACAACGTACTAAAAATCCAGTGATCTATGGATATTATAATGCAGCCAGGAATCGTGGTTCCTGACATTTACAGTATATGTCCCTGATTTCGATGCCGGGGAAATACTGTGAATGCTTTATATAAATACAATATAGGTAGGTCTAAATCCGGTGATCACTTATATCAATGTTATATATATCATCACATCGTTCAGCCCTAAAACTTTTTTGTCAGTGTTTTTTTTAAAAACATCCAATTATGCAAAATATACATTGGTAAATATTTAATTGATGATTTGTCTTTCACTGCCTGGAGTCCAGCAGTTTCTATGAATCGCAGTGATCCATTTGCTTTTCTTTTCTGTAGCTTTCGGCAGTCTGTAAAAATATACCTCAGATTTCTTGTCAAATCTGTTTATACAGTCAATCTCAAAGCTCTTTCCCATTTTAGATGCGTTTTGTGCGTTCTTCATGGCATTCACACTGAAAACGTAACCGTAGTCACTCCGGCCGATGGTGATGTCACACGCATACCCTCTATACCAAGATGAAAATGTGTTGTGAAACATGCACAGTGTTAACAAAGAGACTACAGCTGTCTAAAACACACACACACACCCAAACCACTGAAGACAGGATGGTTTGATTAATGGTTAGTAGGGTGAGGAAAACCATCTGATCACTGCATGGCATTCAACCACTGTCAAACATGTCGGTAAACACTCGTGTGTGTCTGTGCACGCTGCAGGGTGTGTTCTAAAAGTGGGCACTGATGCAATGCTATTTTTCATCTCCTTCAAAGAATGAGGTGATGTAACATCACAACAAGAAATGGGGAGACTGTACCTGCCATCCTGTTTACCAGTATCTTCAACAAAAAACGTCAATAGATGAAACTTCAAATTTTGAATGAGCTGAAATACGCTGCTTGTAAATATATTAAAGATTAAATATATTTTCCGTTCAAAAATCTCTGACATTTAGTTTTAATGCATTAAATGAATTCTTTTAAGAAAAAAATGTGTTATATATATGTTTTTTAATTATTGGATATTTTTAACAGGCCTAAAATAAGAATAAGTATCATCCAATAATTGATAACTGATAATTAAATTCTGTATTGTGATGACTTCAGCTTTGGTAAATGTCCCATATGGATTAGATTTATAATTAAATTAGCTTTTTAGGTCTTTACCAATGCTTTACTGACACATGAAAGTTCTGTTACATGTCTACCTAATTTCTAATTTCCTTTAGAAATTACACAGAACACCACCATGCCCTAACCAGACATGTTTTTTTTTCTAACGTGTGTCTATAAATGGTTTTATTTTAAATTGTCTGTCCACAATGAAAAGGTTCAATTTAGGTTTATCCAATGTAAAGCTGACAAAATGTCCTTCAGCCAGACTATATCACTTAACGTGATGTGAAACAGCTGGAATTTAAATAAATGTAATGCTGTTAAACATAATGAATTTCAAAAATATAAAAGCTCAGACAAAAACACTAACACCACTATGATAAATAATCTGGCAACACACGCACGCACGCACGCACTCACGCACACACACACACACACACAATGTAACACTCCAAATTAACTAAGCATACATTTTTGAAGGCTCTTCAATTTCATTTATCTCTTTCCATTCTGTTTGTAATACAATTATGTGTACTAAATGAACATGTTAAATTGACAGCCCCATTATAAACATAGCAAACAGGCAAATGACAGAAGCAAAAAGGGAACAGCAATTACTAACATAACAGATAGAAGCCAGAACATCACGAAACACATCGCTAAACTCAGCTGACACAACAGCGGCCACAAATACACACACAGGTTTGAATAAGAACAGGAAATGCCAACCTGGGCATAAGAACTGAAAGTTTCAGAGACACATTTTTCCTGTGGTCAGATAAACGGAGCAGGAAAAACACAAGAAAATAAATTATACAGGTAAGTTAGGAACAGAAGAAAACAAAAATAATAATAAAAAAAAACAGTTTTTGAGGAAATGTCAAGAGGAAAAATGGAAGTTGACATCTTTCCAAAGAAAAGTTAATGTGCACAAATGCTTTTGTATATACACGCTTCACCTTTATGGTCTAATTTGTAAATGTTTGATGTTCTTTTTCTTTTTCCATAATTTTCAAACTAAACATGATGTTGAAGCTCACCGTGTGACATCAGGAGCGACAGTGGGCCGCATGTTCTTCAGAATGGCCTGAATCCAGTTTCTACGTATCCCAGAGGTCATTGCAGACAGTGTGAACGCCCCTTCTTTACTCTGAGAGGAAGACAAGGACACCGAGTCGATTGATCAGATGCATGACAGCTGAACTAAAAGAGACTATTTCTGTTCACTTCTGACATTGCTGTTCAATTCAACTACAAGCGCCACTGATTATATTGTAAATCCAATGAGTTTCTATAACTTTTACAAGACTTTTCCAGTCATGATTACTGAACGACTGACAAAAAAAAAAAAAAAAAAGGTTAACAAATTTACTTAAAAAAATAAAATAAATTTCAGATCCAATGAAATATAATAAAATGTAAATTATTATATTTATATGATAATATTATATATTAAATATAACAGTATAATAAATAAATATTTCAGAGCTGAGCATAGCTATAAAAATATTAATTATAGGAAATATTATCTGAGCAAATATATATTTTTATAGGTCTAGATATCATAATTTTAAAATTCCTTGATATTTCTATTTTGCCACGGCTGTGGGAACCTTGCAAATTCACAAAAGAACTGAATGAAAGCATGTCACAGTCCGGCATCTTTCTCTCAGTAACACGATTATACCACAAGAAATGGCCCAATCACATACTGGAATAAAAGTTTATGATATACATTTATTGAAAACTAGAATCTGACAGATCAGACGGCAAGAGGAGTTTAAGATGGGAGTTTAGTATTACGTTAGGCATTCTCTATCCAAGGCATAAAGATAGCAGGCTGAAGTTATATTTACAGTTGTTATTCATTTCTTGACACTGACGCCCCGCTGTTCGTCTGTACACAGAGACGGCCAACGCTTTCTGCTATATCTGACATCTCTAAAATAACTTTAAAAACAGCACCAAGGAACCTACAGTCATTCGCCACCTAGACGAACAACACAATATCAAGTACATCTCAACAGCTTTATTAATAAAACAGTCGCATGTAAATTAAACATTTATAAATTAAAACTTTATCATTACAAGTCTTCTGCCCATTTTTGCATCCACCAGATAAAATTGTTTATTTGCAAATTAAAGTGACTATCCCAAAAAAAAAAACAAAAAAAAAACGTACAACCTTGATATTAAAAATAAATATTTGATATTAAAAAAAAATCTATTAGCACTTTAGTGAAGGAAAAAGAGTATTAGACAAACGTCTGAAGTGTGGCATTGGACTTGTGGGGTGTTATTTTAGAGGGAAGTGATGATGTCACAGCTGCTGACAGATCAGGTGACATTAGTGATGAAACAATGCTTAGTGAGGAACAGCGTTAGGGTTACAGATAACATCACCAGGGCTTTATTTAGGTGTGAAAACATACCACTGCAATCCTAGTAACATAGTTTTCTATCATCAATAACTCAAGAGCGCAGGGATGGACAGCATCACCAAAAAAGTACGAGTTAAGGTGCACTGAGTCTGAAATTTTTGTATGTGTTTTTTCATATTTGTTATTCGGTGGCTCTGAATTGTCAAAACACCTCTAAAAATGCTTGCTACGGATGCAAAAAACGCTTTTTTTTTAATGACGGACGCAAGTTTTGGAGGCAGTGTGTAAACGTGATTGACACAACGTGAGGCCGTATTTATTTTTTTACGGACGGACGAGAATTTCGGACTCAGTGTGCAAGAACCTGTAGGGTTAGAGTTTAATACATTCAAATACATAAATTGCATGATAGTTAATCACAATTAATCATATTAATATTTCCTGAGAAAAGTCCCCAAATGAATAATCCAAATTATACAAATTCAAAGACATAACATTATTCATCACAAAAGGTGTCTCTAGCCGTCAGTATATTGTTTGTTTTATTTCCATATGATTAGACATACACACAGTAAGCCTTGCACTATTTTTATGTTTTTGAAAGAAGAGTGTTATGCTCACCAAGGCTCCATTCATTTGATCAACTACACAGTAAAAACAGTAACATTGTAAAATAATTATATTATAACAACTTAAAATAAAGGTTTCATTTCAGTATATTTTAAAATGTAATTTAATCCTGTGATGCAAAGCTGAATTTTCAGCATCATTACTCCAGTCTTCAGTGTCACATGATCCTTAAGAAATAATTCTAATATGATGATTTACTGCTTAAAAAACATTTATGATTATTATCAGTTGTGCTGGATAATATTTCACAATTTTACTGTTTTTACTGTATTTTTCATCAAATAAATGCAGCATTTATGAGCAGAAGAGACTTCTTTATAAAAAAATAAAAAAATATAAAAAATAAAATAAATAAAAACATTTAAGGAAATTTGAATTATTCCAAACCTAAACTTCTATAGTGTACATCATCACTGGTACACTCTTAAAAAAAAAAAGGTTCTTTATTGGCATCGATGGTTCCATGAAGAACATTTAATCCAGTCCATAAAAGGTTCTTTAAAGTGGAAAAAGGTTCTTTTTCAAAATGGTTCTTGTAAGAACTGTTCACTGAAAGGTTCTTTGGGGAACCAAAAACCTCTATGGCATCACTTTTGGAACCTTTATTTTTTGCATAATCATACCGCCCAGCCCTACAACATCACAGTCTTTATAGGGGTCAAATACAACCAAAACAATAAAATAACATCACTCACGAGGATTTGGAAGCCATAGTTCCTCTGAACTGGGAATTCGGTCACATCGTAGCATGTGGACAGATCGATCTCTCCGTCCAGATCACAGGCCTGAGGAACACGAGGGACATTGTTAAGTTAGTTAACAGTGCCGTTTTAATCTCTGATGAAAACACTCACCTCCTCAGCGATGGAGTCACGGTAGAACCTCAGGCTCTGATCGGTCAGAACAAACCAGTGTTTCTTCCACTGAGACAGAAGCAGAACAAAACTTTTGAATAATCTCCACCTTAAACGTTCAGACAAGCTGTTTAAGACTTTCACTGCTTCATTTTAGACTCACCAATCCATCTTCGTACAGTTTGGTCATCCATCCTTTCTTAAAGTTCAGCAGGTCCGGCTGAAAAGAGATGAGAACAAAACATAACATTTATAAACTTCAAACATTAACAGGAACAGCAAATTGTTAACAGTAAATAAAGTTAATAAACATTTATCAAGTTTTCATGACCACAAACTAAAATTCAATGCAACAATTCACTCAAAAATGGATTTATAAATTATTTACATTAACCTGTGGTTAATGAATGAATCCCATTGACTTCTAGTTATTAGTCTTCTACCTTACTTTTTAGGATTTTTAAATACTTTTTTCCTTAAAATAAAATGCATCTCGCCTTCAGAGAAAATTAACACATTTTATTACAAATACAATTTGTATGCCTATAGATAAAGTAAAACGCAAATATATTTTTGAATCGGCTTGTCCCTGTTGTTCTCAATAGTATTGTTTGCTATTTTTTTGTCAGTGAGATATTTGTTCACAATTCATGATTTTTTAAAATGCTGTTTTAAAGTACTTTACATGCAACCAGCTACATGTCAACTCTTTTGAATAAGACATCAACAGTAAAGACTTCGGAAACAAACAAAATAATATAACATACTGTATCTATTAAATATGTTAATATCAATATTAATTTAAATACAATAAAACAAATATAGAAAGGACAAATATTTTTTGTTTTATTTTAAGTTTAAAAAGTGCTTAAAAAGTCCTAAAAAATACTTCAGCATCATAAAACCATCACCATAAGTCAGAAAGGAACAAATAAACTGCAAGATTTGAACAAGCAGTGGTACCTCACCTAATCTTCAACCTAAAATTACACAACCAATAATAATACAATCCCTCTACCACAGTATCTAATGCCGCAGTATTGAGCAGATCTAGTCCAGTGAAGATCACACCCACCAGACGTTTGGTAGTTCACCATTCACAGTACCTTAGTCTTGTTGAGTTTCATCTGTGACCTGTTCTTCACACGCTTCTGACTCACATGCCGTCTTTCTGTGTGTATGGCCATGAATCTGTGTTCTCATGTGTGCATGTGTGTGTTTGGGCATGCGTCTCTGGTCCTAACGCTCTGAGTGAATGCTATTTATAATCACGGGTGGTGAAGTGGTTCTGCATGAACGCAGTACTAACAGCTGAAACACACACAGACACTCTTAGAGCCTTGCAGCCCCTTAGAAATAAACATGCTGTGTTCTTAAGAGTAATTAGTAGTTTTTCTAAACACACTTTAGTTTATATGGTTCATTTTCGATTTTGCATGTAATGCAATATAATTCTAACCAACAAAGTGAAAGTTAACTATTATGAGAATTAAACAGTCATAGTCTAGCATCTTAATGAGCGACAAAGAAAAGGAAAGTTGTTGAGAGTTCAGATGAGCGTTAAGTCTTTGGTCATGCACATTAAAGGTCTTTAAAGGTCCCTTTTGAAACACTTACAATGCAATTATAGTATGCAGAATTCAGAAAAAAATTACCGCCATCATGTCGACAGATGAGGTAATTAAAATTACACTGTTATGATAGTTTGATAAAGTATATTTGAGACTATATACTATATAGATCTGGCTATGTGAGGCTATAGTTTGAATTAATCTATTTGCATCACAGAGACAGTACAAAATGGCTCTCAGGAGCGAGTGTAAACGTCAAATACTTCTGATTTTTCAAAAGTCCTTCAAAAAAATAAAAAAATAAAATCATAGACAAGCTAGGAAGTCGGAGAAAGTCTCTTTTTTAAAGTTTCGTTACAAGCTGTTCACACACTGGCAATAAAAAAGCGATTAATAAATGAAAATTCTTACATATAGTCCCATTAAAAGATGATATTTATGGACAACATAACATTTCTAAATAAACTAAAATTACACATTTGAATTCAGAGAAACGATTGATTAATGCCGATTTTACTGAATGACGTGATGTGAAAACAGAAAAATAAACAGAAATTTTATTGAATTAAAATATCTAAAAAAATTACAATTAAGTCAGTCATGACTTAATATTAGCCAACATAAAGTTCTATTTTTTTTGTTTATAATTTAATTTAAAAAAATAATAAATCCTAAAATGTTCTACCTCTATTTCTAACTCGACCAATAATATTTGATTTAATACATTACCATATATAAAATACCATAATCAAAAAAATCTTGTCAATTATAACCATAATTAATGGGGATTTGTGTGTTATTTATGTGGCCTTACAGTCATGAGTGTCTCTGTGGTTCTGCGGTCCAGACTTTTGGCCCTTCGGTAACCAGCTAGTGAATAATCCTCATCCGTCCGGCCTTTAGCCGAATCCAATGAGAAATCCTGCAAACAGTTTAAGAAAGAAATGTTACTGATGATTTTAACGAAATTCTGCTACTAGGCCTCGTTGAAATATCATTATAAAACAGAGAGTTCTGATTCTGAAATCTGATTGGATGATCCAGATTGAACTGGTTTATTCTTGTAACGACACTCAGCAACTTTCTGAACAATAGCAAAAATGTTTAGTCCAATCATTTCACACAATCAAAGTGCTATTCTGCAATCTATACACTATTTTCAACAGATGCAAAACAGTTTTTACTACAAAAAATTTATTATACACCCTTATATAATCATTAATTAAACATCTTGTTAAATGAGTACCTGTTTCTGGTTGGAGAGACGTTTCTCATTGCGTCCTGCTCTGTGATTGGCTGTTTTACAGTAAGAAGGGGCGGGGTCTGTTAAAGAATTTGTTGTGTCCATTTGTTCTGGAGTGTTGACAGCGTCATGACACTCAAATCTCTCAATGACCTGTGAACGTCTGCTGCAAAACACACACAGAGGTCAGACAGAAACAATGGAATATAAGGCATAACCAGATGCTTTCCTTTCATCACAGATCTTCTCATACCTTTTTTTGGACTCTGAGATTTGTCTAAAATAATGGGTTAAATCATAAACCGAACAGAGTTAAATACGATGCATAAAAAAAACCTAATAAATGCATTAGTAAATAAACAAATTTCACTATTTCTACCTACAGCACTGCAGGATGTTTACATCTACAGAGGAAGGATGATGGAGCATATTTTTGTGAAATAAAATGAAAAATCCCTTCCTCTGTTCATTACTGGTCAGTCAGCTGAAACTGACCCCATAAATAACCCGAACACTGTCATAACAGTGTCTCAAACGAAGGAAAGGAAATGGTTTCCCATTGACATTAAAGCTGTGACATTGCTTCAGAATAACAGATTCTTGTTCTAAAAGCCAGTGTAATGTAATTATTATAATTAGTGGTGAAAAATCACTTTTTATTTATAATGTAGAAATTTTTGGCATGTATTGCCATTACATTTGTGATTTTGGTGCTAGTAGCTAACTGAGACAAGCTTAATTCCCTCAGTAAAATTACCTTTAGGAATATTTTGTTTTACCTTTGTGAAACTGCAAGACTCTCAACAGAGAGTATCTGGGATGTTAGCATGTCATTGACTTGTAGTTTTTGTTTAACAAGATGAATTTTAGATGTCTTATACGAGCAGATGGCAGAGCAGAGGGACAGACACAGGAAACCAGCCATGAGCAGAACCCCAGTCAGCAGTCAGTCTTTGTCCCAGTGTACACCCATGTGTTAGTAGGAATAATAATTCATCTTTTACACCCGTTTCACACCGAACTGAAGCAGCAGCAGCATACGTGCATTATGCTTTCTCATTGACCACATTTCTGATGCATTCTGGAGTACCACATTTAGCATTTCCTTTAATAACAGACATAATTATTCTAATGTATATTAAAAATATATATTGCATATAAGTGGGCTAATAAATGGAACCTCATGGGGGCGGAGATCACATGACCAGATGAATACAAATAATTGTTTATCTCAGTAGCTAGTTATTAAACAACAACTAACAAAATTAAACAACATTTCTGCCATAGCATCAGTAACTGAAAACGTTTGCTTTTTAAGCCATTTTAGCATTAAATTTAGCATTTAAATCATCCAAGCAAAATGGAACTCGAACCTCATTGTGAGGCTATAAACTAAATAAATTAACTAAATTTAATAAACTAAATCGTCTGTGCTGCACAAGTTGGGCAGTCTGAATTCACTGTTAATCTGTTTTCCGAAATAAATATGCGCTGCTTGCGGTGTGAAAAAGGCTTTTGTCTTTGATTCTGAGATGTGTGTGTGTGTGTGTGTGTGTGTGTGTGTGTGTGTGTGTCATAATTTGGCCCCAGCAGGTGGAATGAAAGTAAGCAGTGGGTGTGTCAGTGGGCGTGGCAGGGCGTGGCGCAGGGCAGGAAGTGCAGAGTTTGAAGACTGCCTGAAAAAGAGGAGAAACAGATCAAATAAAAAGCAAAAAAGACATAAAAAGCACGAGAGAAAGAAAAAACTGAAATGAAAGGAGAACAGCACAGAAATAAAGAAACATTTTAATCACAGATACAGAACTGAACAGATACAGGGTTCAGTTCTGCCTTGAGATTTCAACAAAATGGAAGAGAGATTAAGATTGGAAGTTCAGTTTTACACAGTGCTCACTAGGTGGCGCTAAAGCTGCAAGAATGAGATGAATGTCATGGTACTAAGTGCTAAAGGCACATCAGTAGCTCTGACAGATAGCAGTGCGTCCTCCCTCGTTCATCCTGAGTGTCATTGACAGATAACCGGCTGGTTTTTCCTGCCGGCTCCAGCAGGTGGAGATATAACCTCCACGCTCGCTCTGAGACGTAAACCCAGCAGGCGTGTTGGCTGAGTCTGAGCGAGCAGATTGTGTTTAAACTGCAGGGGAAGTAGCTGCGTATCTGCAGTTCCCTGTACAGAACTGTGTATCTGCTCAATTACAATCAGAATAAAATCTTTATTACCTATAAAGCATAATGTATGTGGCTATAAAACATGAATGTCTCCATTTCTGTGATTTAAATGCATGTATATTTAACTAGAATGTGTGTGTGTGTGTCATTGGCTCTGGTACAAACTCAAGTGACATACCTACCTAGTAGACAGCATTTTTAGGCATCATTAGCACATATATAATCTATTCCTAACAGTACCAATATGGGGCCGGAGATCACATGACCAGATGAATGCGAATAATTTTTGATCTCAGTAGCTAGTTGTGGAACAAATAGTACAACATTTCTACAATGACATCAGTAACTGAAAACGTTTGCTATTAAGTGAGGCTGCATTCAAGCCATTTTAGCAAACCATAAACAAACAAAATGACTGAGTGAACCTTGAAAATTAAATTAAGTTCATTAAAATAAACTATTTTATCAAGTCTTTGTGTTGGCTATGCTATTATATTAAAATGTTTTAATAATATTAGCCTATGTGTTAATTAATTTATTATTATTTATTTTAAATTATGTACATTTTTAATAATATTATTTGCTATTATTAACCCTGTAAAACCTTACATAGGAAATAATAGTTCGAAAAAATCAATTTGTAAAAATAAAAGGAAGTTTATAAAAAAAATGGAAAAAAAAAATCATATTTGAGTATCATATTTGATACATCAGGCTTTTATGGCTCATATAGTATGATAGAGTCAGAATATGGAGCTCATACTCGAGGAGGAAAAAACTGAGCAAAAATATGAAATTTAGTGCAGTATAAACAGTATAAACCAGTCAAACCAGGGTTTATAGGGTTAAGCGTTATCTGTGTGATGCACACGAATGCCCATTACAAGGGCAGCTGCCAACAGAGTATTTCAAATCAGTTACTAATAAAGATGCTGTCAAGTCATCTTCATTTATGTAGCGCTTTTAGCTAGATTGTTTCAAAGCAGCTTTACAGTGATAATAGGAAATTAAAGTAACAGAGACGGTTTTGGCCTTACAGCAGATCTAGAATAAAGTTATTGTCCAGCTAAATTTAGTTTTTGATTGATTCACTTCCATTGCAAACTGAAGGGCCGCTTACACAACACCGTTCTAACAGAAAAGCCTCCGGCCCGCTCATTCGCACGACAACAGTGCCTGGTGGCTCGAGAGCGCAAACCTTGAAAAACGTTATCATCTCCGCGTAAATGCTGTATAAGAAGATAGCTGCATCACATGGGTTTGAAACAGAGCTTTTGTGTGTATCACTCATCACCTTCGTTCACGTCCGAACAGTCGTTCCACTTCCTCCCGGCCCGGGCTCCTCGCGCGTGCTCGCAGCTCCTGCCGTTTCTGAGTGGGTCGGTACGCTTCCCGATGACTGAGTCTCCGTGCCCGAGGCACGTCTGCCAGGGCGGCGTAACCCTGCCCGCCTCGACCCGCCCTGCCCACACGGCTCTCAGGACTCTGCTCTGAGTCCAAAGAGCTCTGAGAAGAGGACAGGGATGACGGGAGGATGTTTGTGTGGGATGTGTGTGAGTGACTGGAGAGCGTGTCCGGGCTGGGAAGGGGACAGAGATTGGCATCCCTCGAGGACGGGAACTCCAGCGATGGGGCGTCCACTGAAAGATGCTCCTCTGATTTGCTAAGTCGTTGTGTGTTGTGTTGGTGAGTGCGGGCATTATATGTAATGCGCACATCACTGGGAATCTGTGTGTTAGTAGCAGTGTGTGGGTTGTGTGATGTGTGTGAGCTGACTGGAGAGCTGAAGAGCTCAGGATCAAATGAGAGATACCTGGAGCGTGAGGAAGAGGAGGGTGTTGTGGAGGAGGAAGGAAGCAGAGGCGGCTGTTGTTGCGGTAGTGGCTCTCGCTCCTGCTGGCACTGATGCTGTTGTCCTTCATCGTCTTCGTTTTTGGGTTTTTCTAGCGAAAAATATCCGCTCTCCACCCGTGGCTTACGACCAGCACTCAAGTTTCCCGAATCTGAGCGTGAGAAAGACCAAAAAAAATCAGTCAGTAGCCTTACAAAAAATTACAATGGTAACATTACAGCTGCCAAAATACCTAGTTACTACTGTAAAATCATACTAAATTAATCTGGGATCTCTTTTAAATGGAGTAAGATGCTTTGAGAATCCGTCATTTTGTTTAATCTTGTTTCTAATGACAGTGGTGACTAATACCAAGTTACCACAGTTTTTTTTAAGGTAACAATTACTGTAGTATTTGGTCAGAAATTATAGTTACTGTGGTTTTTGTGAGTGAGTGAACCTACGTATTTAAATGTTCTTTTCATTTTGCCTGAAATTGGAAGTCCAGTGATTTTATTATGTGTGAAGTGGACATCTTTCTTCAAAGACCAAAATAAACAAGAGTTCCTGGTGTACCTGGTAATCCCATGTACTGAACATGACGGCAATATTGAACTGTGGCAGTGGGATAGACCTCGTAGTCCAGGGTAAATATTTCTCCAGATTTTAATGGATTTCATGGAGAAAATTTGACAGAAACTCACCGTTGCTATGATGTTCTGAGATGCATTTGCCCCATAACTCACCACCACAATAGAGTAAAACAGTGTCCGCCCAACTTTTAAGAGGTCTTGGCTCCAGAATGATTTTTCCCATTCATTTTTCCAATAGTGATTTTAAAAAAAGCCATAACTTTAACTGCTGGTGTCGCTGCTGAACAGGGTTGAGTGATTTAAGCACGCTTTCGTAATATTCCTATTTCGTAATATTTGCACTGTTTTATTTTTGTACTGTGGATTATTTTCTCATCCAATTTTTCTCTCGCCTCCTCAGAGCAAATACCCCTGATACAAATATTAAAGTGATTTGAAAGCACAAGGAGACGGACTATTACGTAATTCGTAAATTGCCTTTTTGTCAAAGACTTTGTCAAGATTGGATTCAGAACGATGATCCAAACATAGATAAGATTAGGTGTGCAAGGTGGTTGTTTGCACATGCATACTTGTGTACGGAATGTTTCTGTTCTAAATTTTAAATTTTAAATGTGTTTTTATGGAAACAAGTAATTTCAATATTTCATCAGCTAATTATTGACACCCAGGCTCACAACAGCAAGTCATAACCTTGTTTTTGTTAGTTTCTAATGAATTTTTTGTGTGTTGGTACCCAGTTGACTCAGGCTGCCGGTGCTGCAGCTTGTTGGTAAAGTGGCCCGACTCCATGTTCCCTCCTGCCACAGGGTGGCCCGGGTGGGCGGCACTCGCTCAGCGTGAGCTATAGTGCTGGGAAGACACACTAAACTGCTGCTGCTGCTGGTACTGGTGACCGTCACCTTTGCAGGGCCTGGTTCCTGAACACAGAAAGAGAGAGAGAGAGAGAGAGAAAAAGAGAAACATTCAGACAAGCATAATATTTAACTAACCCGTAGTCAAGAACAAAGAACTCTTTGATGTTGAAAACACCTGTGTGTATGTGTGTGTGTGTGTGCAGACAGATAGACACACGAATGTAACTGTCTAAACTTGCAGGCTGATAACAAATGAGCTATTGTGCCATGATTTCATACACACTGATTTACGCTCAGCACCACACCCCACACTAAACACACACTCGCAGATTAACGTCTGTGTCTTTCCTGTTTCCACCTGGACCGCCCAGTAATACCTTTTTGATTAAATCATAAAATCACTCAGCGTATTTTTCTGCATGAAACCAAACACACGCACATGCCTGTGTGTGAGCCACCCAGCATCCCAGCGGAAGCACACACATGAGAATTATATCCTGGACAAATCATGACAAGGTTCTTGTTCCTTCCAATCATATGATCTCCAAAATCACCCATAAGTCATGTATTGATCAGATTACAGTGCTGTGCTCTGATTGGTTGGATCGTGCTGGTTCTGGACTTACAATAAACCCATTTATGTTCTGCTGGGAACCTCGACCTGTATGAGGAGTAGCAGTCTGACAAAACACAGGTCAGGAGGTCAGAGCAAAGTAAATTAACCCTAACAATACAAACACAATCCATTTTAACCATTCCATTATTCTATTAATTACAGGACTGAGAAATAAAATAAATAAACAATGATTTAAAAATATAAAAAATTTAAATATATAAGATATTTACAAAAACATCATAGAATATAAAAAAAGTTTATAAACAAATATGTTTGTTCAATAAAAAAATAAATAAAATAATGCACTATATATATATATATATATATATATATATATAGTGTATTATTTATTTTTTTCCCATAAAGGTATATATATTGAGATTGAGATATATATATATATATATACACACTGTATATAGCTGAGTTTAGGATTGTTTGTTCTGGAGATATGTAAGAATATAGAAAATATAAATACATAAAAATATAGAAAATATATTTAAGGCTTTTCCCTAGGGCTGTAGTCAACCAAAGAAATCCTTAGTCGACCAAAGCCTTGTCCTGCTCAACGATTAGTCGACAAAAAAAAAAAAAAAAAAAAGACGCGATGTTTTGATTGAACATTTTTTAACAATTGTCATAGAGCCAGGACCGGCGCGCGCACTTCTGCCGCTCTAGGCGAAAAACAATTGTGCCGCTGTAGCAGTCGATTCTGTTCCCTACAGGAATTCCTGTTCCCTTTACGCAATCATACTACAAATCGTGCGTATAGGCTAGTTGCCGCTTTACCATCAGGTTACCATACGTACCATCATAATTGAATACGACAAGAAGCACAACTGGATGTACGGGAAGCCAAAAGGTTAAAAAAGTATTATTTTTAATAAAAACAAAGTTATTATTATAAGCGAGTTTTTCCTGCTCTGTCATTTCAATCTAGCTTATATTTATCTACGCTTTCCGTACTTCCAGTTGTGCTTTGATGCATCTGCTACGCATGCGCAGACATGCCTCTTTGAGAGGGAACACAAATTCCGAGAGGGAGTAAAATCTTTCCGTGGCAGGGGCAGCTGCCACCGAGACCTGTCACTCCACCCGCCACCGCTATTGGCAGCTGCCACTCGACCTGTCACGGCTATATGCGCCTGTCACTCGACCTGTCACCGCTGTTGGCAGCTGCCACTCGACCTGTCACGGCTATATGCGCCTGTCCCGCGACCTGTCACGGCTATATGCGCCTGTCCCGTGACCTGTCACGGCTATATGTGCCTGTCCCGCGACCTGTCACGGCTATATGCGCCTGTCACTCGACCTGTCACGGCTATATGCGCCTGTCCCGTGACCTGTCACGGCTATATGTGCCTGTCCCGCGACCTGTCACGGCTATATGTGCCTGTCCCGCGACCTGTCACGGCTATATGCGCCTGTCACTCGACCTGTCACGGCTATATGCGCCTGTCCCGTGACCTGTCACGGCTATATGTGCCTGTCCCGCGACCTGTCACGGCTATATGCGCCTGTCACTCTACCTGTCACGGCTATATGTGCCTGTCCCGCGACCTGTCACGGCTCAACGCAGTCTCATGAAAGTGCGTATCAATACCACGAATGTTATTTCTCGTGTCATTTATACGCCAAAAATAGTTTTTGCGTGTAAATGCTACGCACTGAAAACTGCTTGGGTAGGGTTAGGGGGAGGGGGGAAGGGGGTTGCGTGCGTATTACACGCCAAAAACTGCGTATCATATGCACGCGAAAACTGCGTATCATATACACGCAAAAACTATTTTTGGCGTATAAATGGCACGAGAAATAACATTCGTGGTATTGATACGCTATATGCGCCTGTCCCGCGACCTGTCACGGCTATATGCGCCTGTCACTCGACCTGTCACGGCTATATGCGCCTGTCCCGCGACCTGTCACGGCTATAGCCTATGTGCCTGTCCAGGGGCGTGGTACCGGGGGGAAAAAGGGGACAGAGTACCCAGGGCCCGAGGCAGCGGGGGGGGGCCCTTAGAAGTCGACGAGCTGAAGTTAAAAGTCCGTCGGAGAAGTCCGTCCGAAATTCCGTCTCCTCGCGCAGTAAGTCCGTCCGTCCGTCCGTCCCGTTGGAGAAGTCGCGCAGTTCATAGTCCGCCGCCGCCCCCCCCCCGTTGGAGAAGTCGCGCAGTACATAGTCCGCCGCCGCCCGTGATTTTATTAAATTGATCAAGCACAACATTCAACATTAAATTAAATATTACAAAAGGTTTTCGCATATTTACATTCTATGACATCAAACAGCACCCAGACGAAGTTGACGATTGCCATCTCTGTAGTGAATGCGCTATAGAGAGAAATGCACATAATGGATTACATAATCCATTTTCGGTTCGTTTTTTTCCCCCGGAGTTTCGGTTAATTTATGATGAGATGGCTCCAGTTCACGTGCATTGCAACAAGTGACGCGCCGGCGCCTCCATGTCATGATTATATTGTCTGCTATATTTGCTTCTTATTAATTAAATCCAGGCAATTGGAAAATTTATTAAAATTAAGATACAATTTATTCAAAACGAAATTAACTATAAAGAAAGGCTTTCAAAACAAAACAGTGGTCAAAATCATGTCTGACCATGTTTCCCGATATATTGGGCATACTATACTCATGCTGTAGGCCTACACTTTTCATAATCAACATAGATTGAAAAAAATAACAATAATATTTTAACAAATATTAAACTAAATGCGCTTATTTAATGGCTACAACACATAGGCCTAGACTCTCTATTTGTACAAATTGCTGCACATTCATTTAATTCTGAATGTTGCACACATAAGTTGAAAGGCATTTGTTTGTGCATAGTTAAACATATCTGCAACATTTATCAAGTTCTTGGATAATTGTGCGTTCATATATGAATCATTATGATACTAAAATCATAATAAAGTAGGCTATACTATGCAAAATCAGATGAGCCAATATGAACACAACGCGTTTAATTACACGCATTAAGCATTGTCCTCCGAAAACCAATGTGGCTTAATGCAAATTAGAATGTCCCCTTATTATGCCGAAATAACGAGATATTATGTCGAAATAACGAGATATGTCGAAATAACGACGTATGTCGAAATAACAAGATATTATGTCGAAATAACAAGATAAGGTTTCTTTTTTGGGGGGTGCTATCGGGGTGCTATCAATTCCAGCGTTATGGACGAGACATTTGCAGTCAAAACTTGAAATATAAATGATCAGAAAATGCATTTAATACTGAAACGTCTGTTTATATATATCCCTTGGGTTCTAGTTCATAAACGCCAGAGGAGAACTGGCCCCCGACTGAGCCTGGGTTCTCCCAAGGTTTTTTTTCTCCATTGGGTCATCTGATGGAGTTTTAGGACACCATTAGGTCACTTGATGGAGTTTTTCGGTTCCTTGCCACTGTTGCTTTTGGCTTGCTCAGTTGGGGATATTCAAATTAATTAACCAATCATTAATACCATTGATCAGCTCTACCAAACGTGGATGTTTTTTCCACTAAGAAACGAACATTGTTATGTTGTCTTGATTGATACTGTGAAGCTGCTTTGATAGGCTACAATCTGTATTGTGAAAAGCGCTATATAAATATACTTGACTTGACTTGACTTAATAAAGGAGTCCAGACATTAGAAAAATATCAGTCTACACATGCGTTTTATATTTAATATGAGGGAAATACACATGTGACATGACAACTTTTAGGTGGCAAAATATTTTTTAGTAATTCTATGAATTACACTGCGCAAAACAAAAGTAGCTATAGGCTACTAACCGGATGAAGAAGGGTCGGCCTCCACAGAACATAAAATATTATTTTTATTTTATTTTTCGTGTTCACATTTATGAGGAAAAAAAAAAACAATGTTACGGACATGACCGCTCTAAAAGCGACTTTAAAACTTTCACAGAGACCTCAAACAGAGGCCTCAAACAATTCTTTAAAGTGAATTTCGTTTTTTATTAATTGTTTCTTAATTTTAATCAATGTTTCATCAACCAATTGCCTGGATTTAATAAATAAGAAGTAAATCAACCCGATCACACTAAATACGTTGACACGGAGGCGCCGGCGCGTGAACTGGAGCTCGTCTCATAAATGATCCGAAACTCAGCGTATAATGTAGGCTACTTGCTGATGTGCTTAGGTTTGGTCTATCGTTACAGCCCTAGTAAGATGAGAAAGCAGGAGTTTAAAAAAAACAATGACTAGCCTATCTGATTCTGAACATCTTTGCCAAGCGCAAACCAGTACAGAGGGCGCGTACAGTCGTGACGAGTCGGGACAGGCAAGATATCCGTGACGGTTCGCGGGACAGGCGAGTATAGCCGTGACGGGTCGCGGGACATGCGCATGTGACAGGTCGCGGGACAGGCGCATAGCCGTGACAGGTCGCGGGACAGGTGCATAGCCGTGACAGGTCGCGGGACAGGCGCATATAGCCGTGACAGGTCGAGTGACAGGCGCATATAGCCGTGACAGGTCACGGGACAGGCGCATATAGCCGTGACAGGTCGCGGGACAGGCGCATATATCCGTGACAGGTCGCGGGACAGGCGCATATAGCCGTGACAGGTCGCGGGACAGGCGCATATAGCCGTGACAGGTCGAGTGACAGGCGCATATAGCCGTGACAGGTCACGGGACAGGCGCATATAGCTGTGACAGGTCGAGTGGCAGCTGCCAACAGCGGTGACAGGTCGCGGGACAGGCGCATATAGCCGTGACAGGTCGAGTGGCAGCTGCCAACAGCGGTGACAGGTCGAGTGACAGGCGCATATAGCCGTGACAGGTCGAGTGGCAGCTGCCAATAGCGGTGGCGGGTGGAGTGACAGGTCTCGGTGGCAGCTGCCCCTGCCACGGAAAGATTTTACCCTTACTGCAAATTCCTGTAGGGAACCGAATCGACTGCTACACTGCCCCTCTATTTGCAACTTAGCAGCAACAACACACAAAGACCAATATATGCCATATAACGCAAAACCAGCAACAACACATAAAGACCAATATATGCGATACATATAACGCAAAACCAGCAACAACACACAAAGACCAATAAGCCATAGGCCTACATATAATGTAAATAGTGCGCAACGCGCGCGTGCCCAATATGTAAACAATAGGCTATTAAAGTTTATGCAGGAGGCAAATGCCTGCTGGCATTTTTCTTTCAGCAGTCATGACAGGTTTTTTTTCCAAATAATCACATTTCACCTCCTCAAATTACTGTTGCTTGCAAATCTCTTTACACCACTTTCTGTGCGTAAAACACACACAAATGAAATGTCCGCAAGCACATTATATCATCAGCAGGTTCAGCATCTTAAATGACGACTAAAGAGCAAATAAAGCTTAACTTATGTTTCAGAAGCGCGCACGGTGGGCCTTCATCGCAGCAAAGCTCTTAACAGCATCCTCCATTTCTATTCTCTGTGCCTGATCGGTGATTAATGAACGATCTGTTCATTGCGTATGTCACGTGACGCAATGAACGGATCACCCAAATGAACGTAAGACTGGGAAGGTAAAGTAATTATTTATGTTCCCTGTTAATAATTTTTTACTGCATTATGATTTCTTAATTCAGAATATGATCAACATTGCGTAGGTGGATGTGATCGGGGAATTTGGCTGTTAAAAGTATAACATTTAAGCCACTTAAATAAACGAAATGACTCGAATGACTCAAGAGAGTCAGTAAAATGATCCGAACTTCCCATCACCCAATCATAACTCGTGAGAGCAGGGGCGCGTCCTCGCCGGCGCTGCTGGGCGGCGGAAGCTCAGCAAACAGTCATCATGACTCGTGAGAGCAGGGGCGCGTCTCGCCGGAAGCTCAGTAAATCATATTATAACCTATTTTGTGAATTGTTCATTCCCGGTTGGCACACATTTTGCCGCCCTTACAAAAGTGCCGCTCTAGGCAATTGCCTAGTTCGCCTATATGGACGCGCCGGCCCTGCATAGAGCATTTATAAAACAACAACGAAAAACCATCAAAAATACATAAAACTATAATAATAATACAATTCTTTGAAAATTAAGTGATTTTTTTTTTAACTGCAAAAAGTGAGGAGCACTGTCGGTCTATAGTAGCCTAACAGTCACAATCGCGCACCTGACCACACCACACGCTACAAAAATATAACTGATATCTGCCACAATGAAAAATCCTAAAGCTCTCGTTTACAGGCTGTATATTCTTCTTTACTTTCAAAGCTATGGGTTAACTTTTGTCCAGCCGATCTAGGCGTTTTAAAACAAACACGCAAAAAAAACCAAAGAGCCTAAAAAACAATCCTAATAATAATAGGCTGTATTGTAGGACCGCATATAGGTTTATTTTCGTTTTGTTACATTATTTAGGGTATTTTCAAATGCGTCAAGTGTACAAATAAAAACAAAAACATATCAAGAAAACGCAATCTATTGTGTCAGCATGATAAAGCCGTTAAAGGGACTACTCACGTCTTTTGCGCGCTCAAGTTCGATTTCAAATGTAGGCGCGCGGTGTGCGCACTCATGATGGAAGCAACGCGGTCGCGGTGCGACCTTTTTTTTTCCTCTTTTTCCTCTTTTTTTTTCCAAGTGCGTCCACGCCGCATCGAGATAAAAACATAGTGTATAAAAGCATAAAAACCGAAACAAGTAGCGTTCTAACTGAATGAATACAGCTAAACTACCTCCCTTACTGAGCACGAAGCAGCAGCGCAGCCACAGGTGCGAACCGAGTGTTATGTGTGTGCGCTAAACTGTGGCGCTGTTACAAAATAGCCTAAATTAAAGCATTTAAAGTTGGGGATAAACCATAGACTAATTATATTTAGAATACAGTAATATATAACTGCTTATAAAGGAATAAATATCAAGGAGTAAATCATTGAAAATTATTTCTATTGGTAAAAAAAAAAAAAAAAAGGCAAATGGTCGACCAATAAGAATGTCAGTCGACCAAGACGGCATCGACCGATTAGTCGACTAAACGACTAAAGTTGACAGCCCTACTTTTCCCCCTAAGTTGTGTACTGGCCTTCCAAAAAGACCTGGGCCATCTTTACTAAGAACTAGGAATAATAAGAATTTTTATGAGCTATCTGTGCAAAGATGATAAAGAAACTTCTCTTCAGACTCCAGAGTAGATTCCTTTTGCTGTCATTCACCAAATAAGGTGAAGTTGAAATGAGTTGAGAGGTTAAAGCAATAGCTAACTTAAACTATAAACAGATAAGTAAATGATCCATTTTTGGGGTGAAATACTCCCTTTAAAACCTCTCAAGATGGTGGATCTGTGTGTGTGTGTGTGTGTGTGTGTGTGTGTGTGTGTGTGTACCTGTGGAGTTGGCGTTTCCACTTTCCGTTTCTTCTTCTGGTTTTGTTTGTTGGTTCGAGGGAACACCATCAGCGCCTCCTGCCACCTGAACATATACAGTTTTTGGGAATTATTTCAAAACAGAAATTAGTTAGTAATTGCTTATCTATTTATACAGATTGTAATGAACATATTTTACTAAATTACTATCAGTGAGTGATCACTTTAGTCATTCCTTCACTTATTAATTTCACTTATGCTGTCCAATATGGTTATCAGGTGTTTTTCACCAGAAATAATATATTTGGCTGTTATATTCTTATCTGCAAGTCTTCTAAATTAATGCATTTTTATTCTTCAAAGTAGCGAGTCCTTAAAGCACTGCTGGCTCTATAACAAATTGCTTGTGATGCTCTCCTTTTGTAAGTTATTTTGGATAAAAGCATTTGCTAAATCAGTAAATGTTAATGATTAAATGCATCAAAGTCACAATTAAACCTCAAACAGATCATGGAGTGAGCGTTAGTGATGCGTGGGTCGACTCGTAACCCGCGGACCCCGCGGGTCGGGGAAAGAAGTTGTCACTTTATTTGCGGGGCGGGTTGGGGCGGGTCATTAAAAACAAAATAAAAAAAATCCATTTATGTTGCCTGCAATTTGCAGCCTATAGAATATTAAATATTTGGGAATATCTATGTTCATATTCTATTAGGTTCTTTCTTTGATATGGTTACAATACGAATGCACTAGCAATGTAACTTGCATGATGTCCTCAAACCTTTGGCGTCACGTGACACGTCACGAAAGGGGCGCGCCAAGCTTTGCTTTGTAAATGTTTAAAAAAATTATTAGTATCTTATTAATATGATTTATGGCTCATATTCATAATCGTCTGTTGTGGCAAGTTTACAGGGCGATGTTTCCATGCACTTTCAGGCTGAAATAAAGGCTGTTTTCATTTACATTACAATGCCTAGTAAGTCTATTTAACGTTTGCGGATGCGGGGCGGGTTGTAAAAATAGATACAGTGGTGCGGGCGGGCCAAATAATTTCATAAAAGCGGGACCCGCGGGTTGGAAAAAAAGCAGACTTGCGCATCACTAGTGAGCGTGCATGTTATTGAAAATGAAAACAATTTGATGTGGGATAGTTAATAAAAAAAAATCATCATCATCACAGTAACAGTTGTCAATATGTCTTAAGATCAACTGTGCGATATGAATTAAAGCAACACCATGGAACTTTTCGTCTTCGGTCGCCCTACTGGTTGGAAACGAAATTGTCCATTATTCCTGCTGTCGTAAATAATTTAGTCTAGCGTCGCACACACACTCACTGTTTATCACCGGCTTTAGAATGAACGATGTCCACAGACAAGGTAGAGTATATTACATGATTTCATGAAAGTATGATGTATTGCGACATCAGAAACGAAGAAAAACTAAATAATGACTATTGTAACGCTTGACGTAAAGCAAGTCAAATTTGTAGTTTTCTCATTCGGACTACAGAAACGCGACCTGATCTGGCAAACTTGCACAGTGTGGTTATAGCAGATAAAGGACCGCAAAGAGAATCCAGAAGTGCCTTTCACCCTGTTACGACTTGATGAACCACTGAGAAGATTTTGGAAACATTATTTTAAGGTAAAAAAAATTTTCCATAGTGTTGCTTTAACGCTCATTCTTCATCTGTGTGTGTGTAACTCACCCGTGTATGATCTCTTTGCTCTCAGCACGTATGTAATGGTCTTTCTCTGGTGTGCAGATGCACAGTGAGTGTTTCTGACCCGTCCGGCTCTCACCGTCCACAACATCCGCACACTGATTCAGGTTTATGGTGCCCTGTGGAAGAGTGCTGGCCTGAAACACACACACACACACACACAAACATAAGTAGCTTCATCAGCATTTCAATAATAAGCACCACAACTGTTTTGAACATTGATAATAATAAGAAATGTTTCTTGAGAAAATCAGCATATTAGAATGATTTCTGAAGGATCATTTGTACAAAAAACCTAATCACTAACAAAACCTCCAATGTTGAATTTACCAAGTCAGACAAGATGTGTGTGTGTCATCTATAGACTGAGGAATGATGCGTAGCATTAATAAGGTCCCATTAGTTAAAGCATTAACTAACACAGCAATGCATCTGTGAGAGTATTTATTCATCTTTGATAACATTAGTTTAAAAAAGTTAGTTTAGCTCAGGTCCATTAAATAGTATAGTGATACTTTACAATAAGGTTTCATTTGTTAACATTAGTTAATGTATTAACTAACATGAACTAACCACGAGCAATACATTTGTTACTGTATTTATTTGTTCATCTTTGTTGACATTAGTTAATAAAAATACAGATGTTCATTGTTTGTCCATGTTTAGGCCACAGTACATTAACAAATACAAAAAAAATTTAAATCATGTATTAGTAAATGTTGAAATTAACATTGAAAATTAATAAATTGTGTAGAAATGCAGTTCATTATTAGTTCATAATGTAGTTAACTAATGAAAACTAAACCTGTAAAATGTTACCAATAATATTAACAGATACAACTTTTGATTTTAACAATGTATTAATAAATGCTGAAATTAACATGAACTAAGATTAATAAATGCTTTCATTATTATTTCTTTTTAACTAATGTAACAAATGGAACCTTATGATTTACATAAATTACAAAAAATTAAACATTTTCTTTTAGGGTTCTGGTTTGGATATTAAATATATAACTGCTTAACATAAACAGAAGACTACAGTACGTCCTAATTTAGACTGTGAAGTAAACATGTGTGTGTAAACGTGCCACATGACCTTACTCAAATACACACCACAAACCGGTTCATTCTCCCTGTATTTCTATCATTTCCTCACAAACCTCCTCTGACATTCATTCAAGTTTCTCTCTCACCTTCCTTCACAACATCTCTCGATATTTTACTTTGTCACAAAATTCCTTCTTTGTTGTGCAGGCCAGCATTCACACACACACACACACACACACACACAATAACTCTTTCAGCAGGAAAGACTGACACACACAGAAACAGTGACCAAGCAACACACAAATACTCATTAGAAATTTGGAAAGAGGAACAACACAACTGAAAAAAAAAAAACTGGCCTTTTTTTTAAGTTGCATTTTCAGCTTCCCTTTAATCGCTTGTTTACAGAGTTTCTCATTGATGCGGCCGTTAAACAAGTTTGCTTGTTTTAAAAGCACTGATCACATGATGCCGACACGACTGAGTGATGACAGCCGAGGTGCAGATAAAGCTGCTGAGGCATCATGGGAGAAATTCAAGTTCCATAAAAGAGACATCATCCATTTTTAAAGGCCGGTGGGGGGTTTAGTCCATGTCATAAGCCCTGCAGGGTTCATTCGGAGCCAGAAAACCTAACCTCTCTGAACTTGTTGCTGAATTTGTTCCATATTTGATGAAGTTTGCAATCTGTTTATTACTGTGAAGCTGCTTTGACACAATCTGTTTTGTATAAAGCGATATATAAATAAAGATGACTTGACTTAACTTAACTTGACTCCTCCTAACCAGATGTAACATGTCATTTTTGTAAGTTGCTTGATTTCTATTTTACAGAGTTGGAATCATCTGCTCCATATAATGAAAAATTTTCTGATTTAGCATTTTAATTTATTGTTCTTCACAACTTACATTTAAAGCTGCAGTCCGTAGTTTTTCCTCTTTGTCGCCATCTCTGTTTGAAACTGCAATTGCAGTTATTCGCGGAAATATCAACTTTACATGAGTTGTGCCTCGACACGGCACAGCGCGGATGAATCCGAGGCTGTTTTGAGGAGAATGGCTGTCAGTCGCCGCGCTGATGTTGATACTGGCATTCACAATCACAGATTATACTTTTTGTAAGTATGACCAACATAAGAATTTTCACTGGAAAATGTCTCTGAACAAGTAACTAACAACATCCACTTTTATTCTGACCAACTAAAGGGAAAAAAAGCTTAAAAGCGTTCAAATTATACTTTGTTCTCAAATTGTTAATGCTAACAACATCAGCATTGCGTGAGTACATTTAATGCCCTTCAGATATTTATCCTTGTTTTTGCACGGGACCGGTTGCTGTCTCTTTTTTCTGTAGCCACTCCGAAGTCCAAAGTATTTTGCGTTTTACAGCGGGTGAATCTCCAGTTGTCACTGCTGATTGTGGTTTGAACCTTTCTGGATAAGTTTAATTATATCAAGTGCTGTGAGCCTTATATAGCCTACTAGCCGAGACTCTTCTGTATGTGTACAGATGTGACTTTATGTGTACAGATGTGACGTAATGACGCAAAGACATGCTCGAATTTCCCGCGGAAATCCATTAGTACCACTGGAATTAAAAACATTATTACAAGCTTACCGTTTTGAATCGAGCTAAGGCAAGCAGATCGTTTTGAACACTGGCTGGATATGTACTTGCTCAAAAAAATATTTTGGATCATTTTTAACCCCAAAAAAGTTACGGACTGCAGCTTTAACTGTCTACGTTCAACCGCACTGTCAAAAACAAGCTTTTATTACAGACCGATTTGTTTTTCAGTGAATCATATTTGCAGATCAAAGTTCCTCAAGCTCAAATATTGTGTTTGACTTCTGCCATCTATTTACTTCCATCAAACTAACCACCCCTGCACTCGTTTATCCACAACCTGAGCTCATTTTGGTCTTACATATATTTAATATACAAGTGCCCTTTTAGAACTGAAACCACATTTGAAAGCATACAGTTGTCAAACTGCATGTAACATTTTTTTGAACACCAAAATTAGATTAAAAATAATATCAATATATAAGAGAAAGCATTTAGGTGACTAGTCACAATCGCTCCATTTTTGACCTGCAGTAAACTTTAAAAGTTCACAACAACTTCATGCTTAACAATCATGCAAGAATTATTAGTTATTAAATTAGTTTGATTTTATTTTAAAAATGTACATATAACAATTTCACCATTTTGTTTTTGCAGTTCATTTAAATGGTCCTGCAGTTTGAAAAATTAATTTTACGTTTGAACATTCTATGTAGTCCACAAATGAGTCAAAAAATTTGATCATACAAAAAAAAGTTTAAATTGGTTTCAGGTGAATTATAGCATGTCAGACTGGTTATAGCAGGACACTTATACAACTACTCACATTTATTTCAACAGAAAGTCCTTATCTCGACCAGGGATTCCCAAACTTTTTTTTAGACAAAACAACTTTGCGCCAAAATATTTTTTTGTACCCCATGAGATTTCCGTACAACATACATATATTACACAGATACATTTAATCTTAGACATCATGGCTTTGATTTTATAGCAATGTTAGGGTCAAAATTATTTTATAAAAACATATATTTTGTATAAAAAAAAAATGTTTAGTTCAGAAAATTTGTTTTACATTAAACTTTAAATTTGATCACTTTTTTACTCTTAAATTTTTTTTCCACTTCTGCACTAATCTGCTGAGTGATCAAGCTTAGATCTATATTACAAAGCATTCATGAATTACAATCATTTAAGTTTAGATCAATGCTCAAAAAGACGAATGCCAGTTAACAAGTGAAATAAAAAAAATAAAAAAATGATTAGCTTTTCATCAACTCCAGCTTGGTAATCCTTGATCTAAATGGTTGATAAACTGCAAAAAGAAACACATTTGCGAATGGGAAGATTGCAATAATGATAAATCACATTAAAAGTCCTCTACTGCTGTCTTTACAGAGGTGCCTCTGGGAAAGCTGCCCGACTGACGGAGCGTTTTACACAACACAAAGAGATTGCTGAATCTGTGTTCAGCAAACTCTCGCTGCCAGAGATCGATGGCCACAGCTTTAACCCTCGCCCGGCCCACAGGTCATCATCAGGGGCAGATTCACTACGGTCGTGAACTACAGCAAGTACATGTTCAATAACCAGCCGTCTAATCAACGCTCACATGCATCATACAGAGATGCAGCTAGTCTGAAAATAGCAGCTAGGCTTCTGTTGTAATCTTCCTCTCATCCTGTTCTTTCCTCCTACACATCTCTCTCTTTCTCTCACCACTCCCTGTAAGTCCAACAGCAGAGGAAGAGGAAGGAGAACGAGAGGATGATGGAGAGAAGAGAAGGACTGTAAATCGATTTTAAAAAATACACTCAATTAATTATGTAACATGCTGGTTAATTCATGAAGTCATTCAAAATTCATTGCCTATATCGAACAATATGGAAGCCACAAAATAAGCATGATTTTTTTTAAACATTACAAATTGTGTAGACCATTTCATGTTCATGTTAAGGACCATTTGAAATGGTTTAATGCTATTTTCTTTCTATGAAGATGTATATATTTTTGGGTCTGTTTTCCAGGAAAGACTGTACATTTTACATGCACATCCGTTATTTGGTAAAACTTAACAAGAAGATTCCATTTGTTAACTCAGCTAACTACATTAGTTACCATCAACAATTAAAAAAAAACTTGATTTATTAATAATTGACTGTAAAGTGTTAACATTTACACTAGCATAAAACACTAACACACAGACTAAATGTTATAATGCAAAAAAAGAAAAAAAAAAACAGTTTAGCAGTTTTCATACAATGACAGACTTTTGCAGAATGAAAAAAAAAAAAAACACACTAAGAATTTTTTTCAAAATATGTTCTTTTGTGCTCTGCCAAAGAAAAAAAGGTCGTCCTTAATGATAATTACAATTTTTTCAATAATAGTCCTGTAATTAGTGCCATTGTCTTGCAAAATATAACTCTTTTTTTCTGCTGATGTTGGAGGTTCATAACATGCTTAGTGAGATTAACCGCTACACTACATTATATATTGTAGGGTTCGAGTGGTCGTTATGGAAACACATGTTGAAGAGCAGCTATAAATACAGCGTGAGGCTTAGAATGTGTTCAAGCTTTCTCCACACACACACACACACTCACACAAGAGCGTCCAGTCAACACCTGACCTCTCACGAGACGACACTTCAGCACCTGTTTCTGATGGGACTGATACAATGCAAACCCTGCTGATGACATCAACACACACACACACACGTCAAAATCATTTGTCGGCAAAATAAATATGGCCAAAAAACAAAGACTATATCAGTGCTCTATTAGCATTATTTATATATTATTATAGTACTTTTTTAGATTTTATTACTTACATTTTCAGTTTTAGTAATTTTTGTTGTAATTTTGTCATTTTAACTAGTTTTTGTTTGATTTAAATATTTCTTTATAGCTTTAATTCATCTTTATTTCAGTTCACCCTCATGTTAATAAAAGCTTAAATTCATTCTGTTCATCATATAAAGCGATCGAGTCTCTTCAGAAAATTTGGACTAAACCGCTCAATTTATATGGATTCGTTTTTCGATCTCTTTGTGAACCTTTTGAAGCGTCACAGTGGTAGTTGTGTAGCTGTCAATGGAGGGACAGAAAACTCTCAGATTTCATCAAAAAGATCTGTTCTGAAGATGACCGAAAGTCTTACGGGTTTGGAACGACATGAGGGCGAGTAAAAAATGACTATTTATCCCTATTTATCCCTTTAAACTTATTATAGTTAGTTGCCGAAGCTTTTTATTTAAAATTTCAATTAATCTGATAGAATAGTTTTAATAGTTTGTTTTAGTTTCACTTAACAATAACAACAACACTGGGCTCTATATATACACTCACCGGCCACTTTATTAGGTACACCTGTCCAACTGCTCGTTAACACTTAATTTCTAAGCAGCCAATCACATGGCGGCAACTCAGTGCATTTAGGCATGTAGACATGGTCAAGACAATCTCCTGCAGTTCAAACCGAGCATCAGTATGGGGAAGAAAGGTGATTTGAGTGACTTTGAACGTGGCATGATTGTTGGTGCCAGAAGGGCTGGTCTGAGTATTTCAGAAACTGCTAATCTACTGGGATTTTCACGCACAACCATCTCTAGGGTTTACAGAGAATGGTCCGAAAAAGAAAAAACATCCAGTGAGCGGCAGTTCTGTGGGCGGAAATGCCTTGTTGATGCCAGAGGTCAGAGGAGAATGGCCAGACTGGTTCGAGCTGATAGAAGGGCAACAGTGACTCAAATAACCACCCGTTACAACCAAGGTGGGCAGAAGAGCATCTCTGAACGCACAGTACGTCGAACTTTGAGGCAGATGGGCTACAGCAGCAGAAGACCACACCGGGTGCCACTCCTTTCAGCTAAGAACAGGAAACTGAGGCTACAATTTGCACAAGCTCATCGAAATTGGACAATAGAAGATTGGAAAAACGTTGCCTGGTCTGATGAGTCTCGATTTCTGCTGCGACATTCGGATGGTAGGGTCAGAATTTGGCGTCTACAACATGAAAGCATGGATCCATCCTGCCTTGTATCAACGGTTCAGGCTGGTGGTGGTGGTGTCATGGTGTGGGGAATATTTTCTTGGCACTCTTTGGGCCCCTTGGTACCAATTGAGCATCGTTGCAACGCCACAGCCTACCTGAGTATTGTTGCTGACCATGTCCATCCCTTTATGACCACAATGTACCCAACTTCTGATGGCTACTTTCAGCAGGATAATGCGCCATGTCATAAAGCTGGAATCATCTCAGACTGGTTTCTTGAACATGACAATGAGTTCGCTGTACTCAAATGGCCTCCACAGTCACCAGATCTCAATCCAATAGAGCATCTTTGGGATGTGGTGGAACGGGAGATTCGCATCATGGATGTGCAGCCGACAAATCTGCGGCAACTGTGTGATGCCATCATGTCAATATGGACCAAACTCCCTGAGGAATGCTTCCAGCACCTTGTTGAATCTATGCCACGAAGAATTGAGGCAGTTCTGAAGGCAAAAGGGGGTCCAACCCGTTACTAGCATGGGGTACCTAATAAAGTGGCCGGTGAGTGTATATATATATATATATACGCTTAATTGCGTTGTCAAAAACAAACATGCAGCACAACCAACAAACGACTCTTATAAACTCTTACGAATCTTCATAAATCACTCAAAAAGAACGAATTAATTAATGGTTGCTGAATTAACACCTCTGACTGCATGTTTGTGTGAGGTTAAAGTAATATCTCACCTAAAAATTACAAATCTGTCATCAGTTACGGAATGAGGAATTTCTTCTGTGGAATTACAGTGGGAGTTATTTATAGTTTAGGCCAATGTTTTCCACGTAAACGATTGTCAAGCAAGATTTTCAGTTTCAGATTGCTCCTCACACAGATCAGTAATACCACTAGACTTGCGATAAAGTATACAAGTCATATGGACTGATGTTTTAATGCTTTTATGGTGTTTTTGGGGAGTTTAACAGCCCCTGCTCACCATTCACATCCTTCTTTCCCAAAACTAGACATGACCTGAATCTTAAAACAGTACAAACAACTGAACGGTTGTTAACAATCACAGCCTCATTTCATTTGTGTCAGTGGTAGAATACAGTCCATATCTACAAGAACATTATCCCTCCCTTGATAAATATTACTCGTATTTGTCCTTCTTTCTCTCTCTGCTGCGAGCGGTTCTACAGAACGAGACTAATGTGTACATTTGTCTCTGTTCCTAGATGTCTGAGTGTAGGAGGGAAGTGGGCACAGATGGATTGTGGGTAGTGTTACGGATGTAGCGCTGCTTCACCAACCCACACACAGATCATCATCACCCGGGCCGGGTCGAACCTTGCTTTCCTGTGTTCAGTAATGATGGACTTTAGGTTCATGTAGTTCCAGACACACACGCACACACACACACACAAACTCAGAGAAAACAAGCTCGCAAACAAAAGAACTCATGATCACGTGTGGGCTGAAGTGGTGCTTAATAACAATCACAAACACACATGAATGCAAATGATGCCAAACAGCTTTTTATCCTTTATGCTGCTCTTTATACGTCCATCACTCACTTCGAGAGAAAGAGAGATGAAAGAGAAGCAACCGCAAAGAAGCAGAGACAAAGAAGAGAGGACACAACTGAATTCAGCCATTATACCAACCAATGCAAATACAAACACAAACACACAACATACAACAGGCAGGCAGTAACAAACACCCTGAAGGTCTGTCCACATAGTGCCGCCCACAGACTGCAGACAGAACATGGCAACACGTATACAGTATGAAGGCAGAGAGCCGATGCACACACTCACAACACACTCACCATGTCATCCAGCGCGTAACGCAGGAGTCCGTGTTCATACAGAAGGAAAAAGCGTCTCTGCCATTTCTGTAAGAGAAGAAATTAAGATTGCATAAGAGAAAAGTGAGGGTGTTTTAGATCTTGAAAGAATTTCAAGTGTGTTTTAAGTGTCTAAATAATTTTTTTAGTGCCACTGTATATGAATTATAATGTTTATATGATTGATATGGTGCCCGACTGATGGGGTCTCGTTTGGTGTTATTAAATTGCATATATATGACCCTGCTCTTTAGCTCTTTAGATATCAGCAATAGCCGATTGGTTGACCACTACATCCTACATTTACATACTTATATATACCACATATGCTTTGAGTTATTTTTATCATATTTCCATCTCGTTTGTCAATCTGTGATTTCCTGTTTGCTGTCGAATTGTTTCCCATCCCACAAACTCCCTCTCCTGCTGTTTCTCACGAGTTCAGCTTGAGAGACCGAGAGTGAGTCAGCGACTCCACGGCCCCCTCAAACAAACACACACACACACACACACACGACTCGTTCGTTCCTTGACAAGCACACATACAGTACACACACACACGACTCGTTCGTTCCTTGACAAGCACACACACACACACTGATTACGGTCCCAGAGACCCAGTGGCACACATGTAAAAAATAAACATTATATATAAATTTTTGAATTATAAAAACAATTTATTAATGAAATAATTTACTAACAAATGTATAAATTAATTATATTATTAATCTCATGTTATTTTTTCCTTAAATCATTTTAATAATTTCATCTGACATAATAAAATACTTTTTAGAACTTTTTTATTTTATTTAAAAGTCATTAAGTAGCAACCTGATACTAAAATGTTTATTTTTGACCTATTAAAATGGCCCCAAAGAGAACATGGGTGCTGAAAGGACACCTTTTGACATTTAAAAAAAAAGAAAGAAAGAAAATTAAGCATCCCTTATCCCCAAAAAATGTTCCTTTTGATTCTGGGGTGAAATATGACCTGGACATTTCTTGCCAACATCCATGAGATTCACTCTATTAGTGCAGGTGAGAACAGCAGAGCTCGACGGAACAGCACATTCTAGAATGTGTCTAAAAATAGTTTTTGTTAGACATTTTTGCCAAAATGAACTCGTTAAGTAAAAAGTGCAGCGCTGCATTATAATCCATATTGCGTGGCATGTTCTTGGTGAAGTTGTTCCTGGGCTTTAAAGAGCCGTGCAGTCATACGAACCCGTGATCTGTGCAGAGGATTGTCAAAGTTTGTTCCTTCAGGTGCCAGGAGCAGCCATCCACCGTAGATGGGTTTTGCCTGAAACATGCAACACATGATGTAAGTACAATAAAATTGATCAGCCAGTTCTTTTTAACACTGTTGTGGCTTTTTTCAGATAAACCTGCTCCTACCGGAACAAACCGTAATGTCAATTAGACTGTCTCTTTATGTCTGTAATGTGGAACATTCTCACACACACACACAAGTCTCAATGCACACTAAACTGGGATTTAAAAAAAGTATTTTAACATCCAACAACACACTTCACTATTGTGGAACCATGCCAAAGAAAAGTACCAAAACATCTCTGCATGTGACGCTCCTGTGACCGCACAACAAAGTGCCGACGAACGGATTTGTGATTGTACAGAAACTCCAAAGAAAGCGCACAAAAGAGAAACATGAAACACAAGGGGAAAATTTACTACTCAAGAGGTTCCTCTTTCAAAGCTCAGCAGACTTATTGGAGATCTCAGATAGCCTACGTTTCATTTTAGTATGTAAAACTTGTTTTGATGTTTCTCCAAAAATGCCATAAGAGAAGAGAATATCTCATTTGCTTTGGAGAAATGCTTGCGTTCACATTGAGATGTGACTTCTGATCGCAGACTTCAGTATTCTGGCTAACGTGAGCACAGATATTTGAGATCTTTCCTGAAGCTCCAGAGGAGACCCATGAGATTACAGGCGTCTTTTACTCAGGAAAAAAAACATCTGAGAAGCAGGAGAATTCAGCATAAGTCTCCATTTCATCTCTTGCTGTCTAGGAGAAACATGCGGAGATATTAAAGAGATCTCAGTTTTGATTTTTCTCCGCTAAGGTACAGAAAAGAAAGAGTGACAAATGAATGCCAGTTTATTGTCTGGTTTAGGAATGTCGGATTGACAACGATGGCCCGTGGGCAAAACGCAAGAAAGAAAAACGCAAGAAAAAACGAAGTCTCCTCAGATCAAGTGCAGGATGAAAAAAAAAACAAAGGGAAATAAATTTCTCTAGTTCTTGCACAGCAAAACTGAACTAACCTTTTGGTTATGGTTCAAAATACTTATCTAATTAATTCAGCAAAACAATTATCTGTGGATAAAATCTTCATTTTGTAAACTGATTTCATCCCATCCCATATCAATGACGTCATCATAATTGCATACTGAATTGCATTTGAAGTTTAACACTATACTTGCTGCACTATTATCCTTTAGGAAATGTAAATCTAGTTTCTCCTGATCTTCTGCTAATGGGAGACTCGGTGCTCTGGGAAATCAGTGATGAGGAGCGGACAGGGACGCAGAGAGAGAGAGAGAGAGAGAGAGAGAGAGAGAGAGAGAGAGAGAGAGAGAGAGAGAGAGAGAAAGAGAGAGAGATAGAGAGAGGTAGAGAGAGAGAGAGAGAGAGAGAGAGAGAGAGAGAGAGGCTAATGTAGGCCAGATTTTCCTCTTCAATGGTTAAAGTTTGTTCTGTTTATTTTTACAGCCCCCCTTTTTCTCTCATAACAGCGGAACTGAGCGCCGACTGTCTCACAGAGTGTGTGTGTGTGTGTGTGTGTCAAGGGGGAGGGTGGATTCTAATAGCATGACAAAAAGCATGGACATAAATATGTGTGGAATGAACAACTCAGAAAAACCTGACCAACTGCAGAGAGAGAGAGAGAGAGAGAGAGAGAGAGAGATGTATATGTAACATTATAGATGTATACCGGTATTATAATGTCTGACAGAACGACGGCCCTGAATCATTACGACGGCCTCATGCGCTGTACACCTGAACAACAACAACAACAACTCTGGATTTTTGCATTTTTTGATTGCCAAACAAAACACCCCCCCAAGATGTTAGTATGTTGTTGTTGGTTGCTAGGCTGTTTCGCAATGATTTTGCTGGCAATCAGTTCAATCTGAATCAAACTGTCCATTTAAGGTGAATCAATTCATAACTCTAATTCGATAATTATGTCATCACTCAAAACGTTCAATGAAGTCTTCGCATGGCTTTTTTTTTCAAGTATTGAAATGTTTAAGTAGAATATAGTCTAATCTCAAATATTGCTGTTAATCGTCATGTACATGTAAAACAGTTGACCCAGAATCTTTATGCCAAGATGAAATCAAACTGACTTCACACAGTATTACAACAACTGCGTTTTAGTGCCATGTAACACAAATAAGATTATGAAGTCGTAGAAGTTACAGGATTAAAGATGTAAACCTTTGAGCATGAAGTCAAAATAACACAAATAAAGTCGTACTTTTATGAGAATAGTTTTAGCAATACAGTACAGTGGTTTTATTTTGAAATAAAAAAAAGTTATATTTTAAGATTAATTATTTATCTTTATACAAACAATATACTACTTTATTCTTAAAAAATTATTACTTTAATCTTGTACTGCTTCGACTTAATTCTAGTAACACTATGACTTTATGATTTTTACTTATTCTCAAAATTTTACAACTTTAATCTTGCATTGCTAGGACTATTTGCGCAATCAATTTTTTTTTTATGTGACACTAAAATGCTGTTGTACATTATTACCTTCACATTATTCTAAAAATCATAACGATTCTCCTTTTCAGCTGATGTCACCAAGTCCTTTTACTTTTTCAAACACCTGTAATGCAGAGAATTTTTGAATAGAATTAAGCCAATTGAATGCCTTGATTCACTTGGCAAAATGGCAATAGTAAAAAAAAAGTTATAATGGTTCCTTGTGGACCTTTAGAGCAGGAAGACAGAAGGACATAAATACTAAAGTCTGCTGGCTGGGACTTGATTCTGAAAGTTATGACAACAAATAAACTTAAAAATCGATATATGACGTTGACTACCTTAACAGGTACTAAAGACCTGATTCATTTCACTGTGTCAACTCAATTTCTAAGTGCTTTCTAAAAAAAGACATCTGTGCTGCTTTGAGGCTCATTTCTCTGGAAGCGCTCACTTGCGTGTCCAAATATTCAGTCTTTCTTTGCTTCATCACTTCATTCTTTGATAACAATCCAACCTATACAGTGAGACAGATGGCAAACGGAGGCCACGTCACCTCAGTAATATAGTCGAGACCCAGCTGTGGTAATTTTTAAGGATACTGTCTGGAATCCCCCGGCATCTGCGTGTGGCCTTACAGTAAAACCGTTCTGGAGCTGGAGTCTGGGCTCGAAATAGTGCTGACGCTCTGATGTGAGACGTACCTTTGGTCTACAACTGGTAAAACGACACTAAACGGTTCCACTGATTGGTAAATTAGCCAATTATAAGAGCCAAAATAAGAGTCAGAGCTCTTGAACTTGCAAGATCACAATACTGATGGGTTCGAACCAACAATCTTTCACTTACCAGTTCAGATTTTTAACCATGCAAAAATTAGTTAGAAACAACGAATACAGCAGCTTGAGGCAGGTCGCATAAACTACCCTGTGCATCTGTTAAACTGCATCATTAATTACAACTAATCACTAATTAGTCATCTGACTGACATCTTTACCCAACGCAACAGTTCATCCGAAATGGGTCAGTCCTCAAGGGGGAACCTGAGGTTAAGTGTCTCAATCAAAGCCGTAATGGTAATTAGTATGGATTAACCTCTCTGGGGTTTGAACCTACAACCTTTCAAGCAGCCCTTTATATTTAACCACTACGCCAAAGCACATGCTATTGGATGTCATTATTACAAACCTGTGGTCTAGATTTAAAGACAAAAGGGGAATTTAGATTCATTTGGCCCCTTTTTGAGTCATCTGAATGTCAAAAAGTAGTTAAATTTGTCAAATTCACCTTAAATACCCTGGTAATGAATGGTTACAATATGCATAAACAATAGTTTTTACATGATAATCAATTTACCTCCAAAAATACCATGGAATTACCATGGTTAACATGCCAAAAACATGGTATTATGGTAGGGCCAACTTCAATCCGCTGTGCAAAACCTAATGGGCAGCCAACCTTGGCTTGGACCATGAAACCATGTCTAAAAACCATAGTATTACCATGGTACTTTATTGGTAGTGAACTTTTGAAGAAGTTTGTTGATTATCCAGTGCCCCAGATTGGCTTTAATGTGCTATATATACAATATAGTATGTTTTCTTCCCATTATACTCCACTTATCTCCAACAATACCATGATATCCAAAAAAACATGGTATTTTGGTGATGTAACTCATGTTATGCTTAATGTCATTCTCTACACAATAGTAACATGGGACTTTATTGTTAGTGGTCAGCAGTTTGCTGGTCATTACTTATTTGTCACGGTAAGTTATTAGACAGAGCATTAGTCTAGTCGAGCATAAGAAATTAGATTAAAAAGTTTGTAGACAAACTTTGAAGTTGGCTTGAAAAAGCCTAGCCAGAAAGTTTGAAGTAGTTTTAACAGCTTGAAGTTTGAAGATTCAGTTGTAATAGTTTTAGGTTCTAGTTTTGTAGTTTTGATAGATAGATAGATAGATAGATAGATAGATAGATAGGACTATACATATTAGATAGATAGATAGATAGATAGGACTATACATATTAGATAGATAGATAGATAGATAGATAGATAGATAGATAGATAGATAGATAGATAGGACTATAAATATTAGATAGATAGATAGATAGATAGATAGATAGCCTAGATGGATAGATAGAACTATACATATTAGATAGATAGATAGATAGATAGATAGATAGATAGATAGATAGATAGATAGATAGATAGATAGATAGATAGATAGATAGAAACATTAGACAGAATGGAAGTTTAAATTAGTCTCAATGGTTTAGAAATAGCACATAGAATGGCAGCTAATGGAGTCTAATGAGCATCTCCAACTGTTAAAATTTGAATTTTGAATTTCAACAGTCTCAACTAAATGATTAGGTAGTTAAGTTTTGTAGATATATATTACCTGTGAGAAGTCTTCATCACTCAGCAGGTGCGCGTCTCGAGCCTTGAAGCAGTTCTGGCATTTACTCTTGTTGAAAATATTGGCCTGAAATTTTCGGCAGGCGTTATCTTTCGCTGACATACTCTGTGCCATGAGTGTGTGTTTGTGTTTCCGTTTTCCCGTTATTTTAAAAACTGCGCAATAATTCCACCGGAGAGTCCTCCCCCGCGCGATGCAGTCCGACCCTCATCACAAACTCACTGCGATAATCATTTATTTATGCACTATCATCTGACAGGACCCACACTAAGGGGACAATTATAATAATAACAATACAAATAATAATAATATATTTAATTTAGCCAAAAAGTTTTAATTTAGCCAAGCTCTCTTGGATTGATTTCTGAAGGGATTCAGTCCGGGACATTCCGCGCTCTCGATCCATGCGCGTCCCCGATCCCCCGCAGGCACACGGACGCGCGCTGATGCGTTACAGTGCGAGTTCCAAAATAATGTGGCAAACTTGTACAAACACTATAAGTAAATGGTGATGGAGAGGAGGTGTTTACTTTCCACTAGCTCACAGCTTCCGACGAACCTTTCAGCGATACGTGAAGACAACTATCCCGAAACTCCATGTTGTGGAACAGTGTGGATTCTATAGTGTTTTCGGTCCGAGGACGGATTTTTGCAGGTTTGGATGGGCACGGTGGGTCCGTTTCCCACGGTCACAGCTGATCACACGGGTTCTCCACACATACTACACACTCAACACACATACACACACGCAGGAATGAAGGGGGCGGGGCACGACTTAACTGACATGTAGCGTAAACCAATCACAATAAGGGACACGCCTACAATTTGTAGTCAGAGTACGTCAGTGTCCAATCAGATTGTTCAATCACACTGATTTTATGGAATAACAAGAATCAAGGTCGGTGGACTGTGCACGGTGTAAACTGAAGTTATTTAAACTTACAAGCAGGATCTTATATGCATTTAAACTGTGTTTTAGTGATTTCGTCTGGTTATAAAGTGAAAAATGACGACACTAAATAATGCATGCGTTAAGATATTTGATAACTATCCATGTAACGCCCCCAGATAGTGACCAATCCTACCTGAGAGGCTCTCCAGTGCCCCCGTTTGGCTTAAAGGTGGAACGAGAGCCTGGATTAAAAAAATATTTTATTTATTAAAATATTTTAAATGTAATTTCATTGTATAATAAAATAATGTTAATTATAATATATATATATATATATATATAAAAATAATCATTTTTATTATATTAGTATATCTTAAGTTAAAAACCTAAAACTTAGTATATCTTAAGTAAAAAACTTAAAATATATATTTATAATTTAATTATTTTTAAAAATTATTTTTCAAGTTTTTGCACATATATATAGTAATTGTGCAATGACATTTCAAAAAGTAATCTCTTGGTGGCACAAAACTTTATTTTTGTTTTCGTAAAAAAAAATTTAAAAAAAATTAAAAAGCCTAAAAATTAGCAAAACGCATATTATTCAATCATAGACATATTATTACCGGTATGTAATCAGGCATTAATACAAGTTCACAGGCAGTATTAACAATCACCTGATCAATTTCACCACGTTTTAAAAATGACATAACAGTAAATTCACAGATAAAACCCTCTGATTTCCTCAAATTAGTCAGACAATAACATTGTTAATTCATGACAAAGCAGATGTTTGTTTGTTTGATATTATAAAACAGATACCATACCAGCTTCCTCAGTAAAAAGAATGATTATTCATTTCTCATTTCTGACAGTCAGGACAAGTTTAGGGTTAATACTGAACTTTATATGACACACTTGGGAGAGCATACATCAGAGCACATGTGTATTCCCTTTAGTAACGTCCAATGTCCCCGAATAAGGGAGAAGAGAGACAGAAGGTCTTCTAGGTCCTGTTGATGGAGGGAGTGTTGCTGATGTCCTCGTTGTCCTCTTCATTCATCAGCGGTTCTCTGTCTGTCTGAGCGGGACTCGGAGCCGTGGATCTCTTAGTGGTCTTATTGAGAGTGCTTCCCTGTGAACACACACGTGTGTCATTGCATAATAGCTGTAAACATAAAACTGTTCATATTCTACTTCATTTTATCTGTCGATTAAAATTAAGATTTTTTTTTTCTTTGGTATAAAATGCACTGATGAATTATGCACAATAAGATCAGATATGTACATAACACAAGTAAATAGGGTTTATTTTCAGTTCATTTTCGCTGCATTAGGTCATCAACAACACTGTCACAGCAGAACAATCCAATCCACCTCTATTAAAATGGACTGATACGCTTTCAAAGCCAAAAATAACCTCTGCTATTCCAAAGTACTGTTGACTCAAAACTCAGTCCGTGTGTCAGACGGCACAATCGCACTATAAGACACCGATATCAGTTTCTCTATCAGTGTTACTCATTTCTAACAAATGATGTAGCAGAAGACAGATAAAAAAAAAAGCTTGTAAAATGTCCGTGCCAAAGAAGTTTGTAAATGGAAAACACTTAGGTGGGTAAGCTGAAAAATTTATAAAATTAAAGTCCAAAAAGAGAAGAAGCTCACACATATAATCGTACAATTTCTTAAAATGATAATGGTTTTGTAAGCATTTGTAGCTTTTTTTTTTTTAAATACTAATTTTATTAATATATAATGTGTGTATAACTGTAAATACTTTTATATATTAAAATCATTATTTAATTATATTATTGTATATCTTAATGTTTAAATATATATATGTTTTAATATTTTAATAAAATATCAATTTATAATATCATTATATTAAAATAAACATTAAATGTTTTGCTTACTGTATGTGTATACAGTAATTGTGCAATGAAATTTTAAAAAGGAACAATATTCTTAGTCCCTTGGTGGCACAAAACTACTATAAAAACCTAAAAATTGAGAAATTGTTTTGTAATAAATTGTCTATGATGAGTGCAAGCTTCTCCTCTTGTCGGACTTAACTATAGATGGAGACAACAAGAGCCAAATCAAGCTTTTCAGGCTCTGAGAAAACCTTATAATTATGCCGGTCAAGGTTGCGTGAAATCATACGTCCTTGAACATCATACCAACGTGAAGAGTCACTCGACTTGTCCTGCTCGTCCTCGCTCCGTGGTCTACAAACTCTTCTTTGTCTGTTCATACTGTTGCTATGGTTTCCGGAGGTTACCCATCTATGATGGGATCTATTGTGATTCAGAGAGATGTGGCGATAGTGGGCGGGTGTGTGTGTGTGTGTGTGTGTGTGTGTGTTACCTGTCTGTAGTCAACGATGTTGAGTATTGCAGAGGTGATTATGCAACTGATGGTATTGGCCAACATGAAGATCATCATATATTGCCATCTCCACAGCGGGATCTTAACATCACTGACACACAAAACACATATTATGGTATAAACACGGTACTATACATTAAATATATATATATATATATTTGTGTGTCTGTGTATATATATTATATATATATATATATATAGAGAGAGAGAGAGAGAGAGAGAGAGAGAGAGAGAAGACAAGTTGTATAAAAACATTAGAAAAAACAATTTGTGTTATATATGTACTGTATGTATACAACTTGTTTTTTTGATTGACTTATATAATGAGGTGATTGACAATATACATATTTTAGAACTTTAGAAGTAGTGCGTTAAAAGATCTATAAATGAGCAGGTCTGTAATCTATACTTATGATGATGACGATACTATACTATACCGATGATGATGTGATCTCGAAAACGTTTCTTTTTATTTTTTTTAATTCACTTTTTTATTCTTACTGCTTCTTAATGAAGACTTCTGAAGATTTTTTTTATCTTGAAGGATATTGTGTGTGGGCTTTTGTGCAGAATATCATAATACTGTCACGGTGCCTTGTCCCAAATACATGGTAATGTAATGTGTTAGTATAATAACGCAATGTGCAATGAACATAAATGTCACCTGGACTTGGTGCCCAGTATCTGTCCCACCACCAGATTGGAAATGCCGATGCCAATCATCTGTATGGATGTGGCCAATCCCATCGCAGTGCCCAGTGTGGCTTGAGGCACCACCAGTGGGATAGAAGGCCACATGCTCGCCTACAGCACATAAACGCAATAGAAAACACGTGAAAAACCTGCCAGTCAAACAGCAAGTATCAAACATGTACATTAACCTGTAGTACATATATTCTTCTTTTGTTTCATTTTATCTGCAAAACAACTGAATTCAGAATATTGGCACAAGTAAAACGTGACAACACACAAACACAAAAGAGAAAAAAGATGCAAAACTCTAACCCTGAAATATAATTTTAGTGTATTTTTCTTTTCTAGGTACCAAAAGTGGCACAGCTTACCCCACTCTGCCCTATTGAGCTTGCATGAACATCTCAAATTTTTCATATTTCAAAATGTCAGCATCGTCTTCAGTAATTGGAGAATGCTGAATACTTCAACCAATCACAAGCTCTCTTACAGTGTTTGCTGATCACACACTTGAGCATGCTGCAATACTCCAATAACGTTGTATACTTGTCGTCAATCCATATTGTCTGCTGTGTGTGTGTGTGTGTGTGTGTGTGCTCTTGTTTATGTGATTTATGAGGACACAAATGTGTATAATGACACGCATATTACACTGGTATTACAACTTACACGTGGTTTATGAGGACATTTCATGAGTCCTCATATTTCAAATAGCTTAAAAAACATAAAAAACAATGTTTTATTAAAAATGCAGAATGTCTCCTGTGATGGGTAGGTTTAGAGATAGGGTTAGTGGAAGGGGATAGAAAATACAGTTTGTCCAGTATAAAAGCCATTACGCCTATGGAATGTCCTCACAAGTATAGCAAAACAAAGCTGTGTGTGTGTGTGTGTGTGTGTGTGTCTGTGTGCTCATGTTTGATACTCACAGCAGCAAATGAGTAAGTGATGCCGAGCCAGATGGTTGATACGAGAGGAGGGACGAACGTGAAGGCCAGCAGCCCAAACACAGGCAGTGTCAACACGGCACAGAGCCCTGCAAACACACCGCGCAGACCCACATAGTCCTACCACACACACAGAAACAATGATTTCATGTTTTCAAAAGAAGAGTTTTCTACTCACCAAGGCTGCATTGTTTTGATCAAAAATACATTAAAATCAGTAATATTGTGAAATATTATTACAATTCAAATTAACTGTTTCCTATTGTAATATATTTAAAATATTATTTATTCCTGTGATGCAAAGCTGTATTTTCATCATCATTACTCCAGTCTTCAGTGTCACATGATCCTTCAGAAATCATTCTAATATGCTGATTTGCTGCTCAAGAAACATTTATGATTATTATCAATGTTGAAAACAGTTTTGTGGAAACCGTTCTTAGCTAAATTTAAAAAGAACAGCATTTATATGAAAAATAAATATTTTGTAACATTGTCTTTACTGTCACTTTTGATCAATTTAATGCATCCTTGCTGAATAAAAGTATTACTATTAATTAATTTAAAAAGAAAAGCTTTTGAACAGTAGTGTATGCCTGTGTGTGTAAGCATGTAAATGAAGTGTATGTCTGTGAGTCTGTGAGTTAGACGTACGATGAGGATGCCGACAGCAGCAGACAGCACCAGTGAACTGTCATACACAGCGCCCGCGATGTACGCCGCCTCCTTCTGGCTGTACCCGCTGTATTTATCCTGGATAAACTTACTAAAAACACACATACAGCAACACATGAACAACGTGTACTAACCCAGTTTAATCTAGAAATATGTATGTGCTTCATGACTGTACCTGGCGTCAGCGATGAAGGGGAAGATGCCATTATAAAAGAACATGATGGTCAGAACCAGCAGCCAGTATCTGAGAGACAGACTCTTCACATCCTGAACTCTCTACATACAAAAACACACAATATATACCAGCTGTATCACTACAACAAATCATCATCAACGTGAAAATACTTTATATACATACATACTATATATATATATATATATATATATATATATATAGTAGTCAACATTAGAAGTGCATAAAAAAGTTAATCAAAGTTGTGCTACGACAAGAAAGGGTATTGTTCAAAATCCACTTCAAATGGAATCCAAAAAGGTTTTGATCCACTTCAAATGTTGACTACTATATACAGGTGAAACGTGAATATCTATCGTGCAAAAGTTATAATTTTACAGCTTACAGCTTATGAAAACCCCAAATTCAAAATCTCAGAAAATTTTAATATTGCATGAAATCAATGAAAAAAGGATTTTAAATACAGAAATGTCTGCCCTCTGAAAAGTATAATAATCATGCATATGTATATAATTATATACTAAATATATTAGTTTCACCTTTTAATTTGAATTACTGAAAAACACAAACTTTTGCACGATATTCAAATTTTTCTAGTTACACCTGTATATCATTATTATATTATACTCCAGCAATAGTAAAACAAGTGTACTGTTGTAGTATGCCATTCTAAACATAACCTTTGTCATCTATATCTGTGTCTCACCACTTTGCGCGACTCCTCCTGAATCACTCCATCCAAGCCCAGCTGCTTCATGCCCATCCTATCCAGAACACTGACCGTTACAGCCGACAGGAACCCAAGAACACACAGGAACGTGCCTGTACACACAAAACAGATGCATGTGTATTTCCAATATTCCCAGGACGCCAAATCCAAGGTTTAGCTGTTGCATGTTGTGTTTCTTACCTCCCCACAGCGTCCACTGCATACCGTACTGAGACTCAAACCTCTGCGTGAGGAAGAAGTTCAGAACCGAGCCCAACCGAGAGAAGGCCAGGGTCAGGCCAAACGCCAGAGCCAGCTCCTTCCCACGGAACCAGAACGCCGTGATGCGGTTCTGTACAACTGAGAAAGCAAGAGAGACACATGACATTTAATGTAGCTTTCTCACTTTGTTCATGGGTGTGTTTGTAAAGTCTTTGGCAATGACAACCCTTGTTTACTGAGAGAGTATCAGAATCAGAGAAAGAAAAAATGCATTTTTGTACTGGTGGATACTTTAGGGACTTTGTAGAGTTTACTATCATAATGCAGATCAATAGCCAGCGGAAATTAATTTAAAAATGTTTTACATTTTGTGACATTTCTGAACTAGATAAAAGGAGATTTTGTTCTCAGTAAAGATTCCAAAAATAATGTTTTTCTTTGGCACAGCAAGCACATATGAATCATGCACAATAAGACTTTATAAAATTAAGTTATGTATTATGAAAATAAATATGGTCACTTTAGACTCACATTAAACGTAACGTGCAGAAACTCCCATCAGAAGGTAAAACGGGTGGAAAAAATGGGCAGATGGGCATTTTCATTAGAATATGAAAATAAAATCAGTCGTTTTGTAATTTTTGCAATTCATTTTGGTGCCACTTGTGGTGCAGAAATTACTTTGGAGTTGATTTACTTGACAATCATTTACTTTATTTAGAGTTAATATCCTTTACAATAATTTACTTTGTTTAGAGTTAATTTTACTTTACTACTTTTTTTTCAAACTTTTACCCTTGATCCTTTCTTTTCTATATACATGTGTGTACACAGAGTTCCTGAAAACCACAACAGATTCCTGTGCATACTTGCAGAATTAAGCTCATCTGAATCTGAATTCAGAACTAAAGATATGGTGTTTCTAGAGTTAAACCTGCACAATGTCAGTGGTGTTATGGGTGAATATCTGATATCATACTGGTCAGGGATCCGTTTCCAGATCCAAACAGAAGTCGTCCAGTCAACATGAGGGGCAGAAGGTACGGCGTGCCCTTAAAATGAGACCCCAATGCAAAGATCGCTGAGCCCAACACAGTCAGGAAGGAGAAGAGAAAAACGCCAACTACAGGAGAGAAAACCCAAACACTTACAAGATAGAATACTGAAGATTGGCAAAATCAGACAGATTTCAAAACAGCTTGTTAAAGAAAAAGAAAATCCATTTCAACTTACAGCGGTTTCCCAACTTATCAATGAGGAATCCCGCCATGATGACCACCACAGCATTCCTGGGAAAACAAAATAAGAGTCCTTTTACAGGTGATAAACAGAATGAAGCTTTAGAGGGTGACAGACAGTAATTATCTGGTTGGGTGAGAGTGTGCGAGTCAGGGATATTATAGAGAACGAAAAGTACAAATAAAACCATTCAAAAAAATTAGATAAACATGAACTGAAATAATGATATTATGTCAATGATACTAAAACAACAGTGGTTTGAGTCTTACGTCCAGGCGTAGACGGCGTAGAGCAGGTTATACTCCTGTGGTGTCATTCCCAAACCTTCCACACACGCTCCTGTGCCATTACCAGTGCTGTTACTCACCGTCCCGTTTAAACATGTCAAATTCTGCAGGAAACAACACAGTCTGTGCACTTTACTATCCTAGAGCCTAAACCAGAGAGGTTTATTTGTAATATTTGTTACTCTCATGATGTTAAAGTGGCCATATCATACATTATTTTATTATGTTTAAACTGTTAGAATGACATTTTTCATTGTTATTTGACTATTAATGACATGGCTTCAATATGCTTCATGATATTTTACTCTTATCGTTAGTTCTTCTGCGGTTTGGAACAATTTTATTGATCCTGCTCTCTCCTCATTACCTCATTGTGACTGGACAGGCCAAGTTTCTGGTCATTCAATAGATCAATAGTATTCATCTATTAAACACTGCAAAGTCGCAGACGTTTATGCAGGTCACTTTCAACAAATGCTCGGTTGAATATGTGAATGCTGTCGCATATATCTCAAAATATCAAGGCAAATTTTATTCCTCATAATATGACCCCTTTAAAACGGCCTAAACTAGGATTAAGCGATGTGAAAGTGAGGTCAGAGGTCATAAAAGTTGCCACTCACCCCCTGAAACTGGTCCTGCAGGACACTGGGAATGTCAAAGCAGAAATAAGAGCCGAAGGTCAGCATACAGTTAAAAAACAGGACCACGAACCGGTAGTAGGCTGTAAATACACACATAAACACACCAAGAGACACATATATTCACAGAGAGAGAGAGAGAGAAAGAGAAGAGTTAGTCATCATGTGTCAGGTTACATCTAAGCTAACACAGAAAACAACACTTGTGAGCTATAAATCTCTTATGAATTATGATATTTGATGTGCATGAACCTTGGTTTAACATTAAATCAATCACATCTGTCTTTGTTTACAAACTGAGAGCTCATGTAAATGGTTCTAAATTCACAAACATTCTGAAACATCAGTGAAATGATTAATTTACCTTGTTCTGCTGCTTTGGCCATCTCGACCCCAGATAAATCTCCGCAGTCTTCCCATATAACGACAATCTAGTGTGATTTCTTTTTGTTTATGTGTGACCCAGTCAGGAGGCGATCTTCAAAATGTGCAGCTTGTCCAGGAGCAGTCGTTATTTGCTGATCTATAAATCATAATAAAATAGTGAAAGCTCCAAACTTCAGGAACAGTCGATCCAGGTTTTCTAACTGACTGTTTTCCTCATTTAGCGTTACGTCATAGCCTGGGCGTCATGTGACTGAGCAGATGACGTTGTTTTTCTCAGCGCTGACAAATCACTTTTTAGTGTTGATTGGGTTGATAATAGATAATTTAATCATGTATGTTTTTAATCACGCTTTAAACAAAACAATGCCCATTCTCATGATATGTTTACGGAAATAAAATCTATTTATATAGGACATTTCATAATATGTGATAGCGCCTTAAAAAGACCAAATGGACATATACTGAAATCAAAATAACTATTAATATCCAGCTATAAAATATAAATAAAAAAAAATATATTATATAATAACATAATGTAAGAATCTACTGACTTTACTGCATTTCCCCTGCAACTTTTCATCATTTTTGAAACGCAATCCGTACTAATATTGTCCCTCTCACCGCCCCATATTTGTTTACATTCGCAGCCTGCACACTCTTACTGACAGCGGAGGGTACACTAAGACTAAAACACAATAATGATCAAATAGTCAGTCTTAATTTACACACAATGACCCGATTATCATATAAAACACTGTATATTTAAGTATATTATGGTTTATATAGTATATTTATAGTTATAATAAATTACCGGCAGCTGATTTAAAGGGATGTCAGCCGTACATAGAACAAAGACGTGGGAAATTTCAGATTCGGAGAATGAGAGTGATGACATTAAAGCATCATCATCATCATCATCATGTGTAAAACTCGATCAGAACACGTGTATAAATGAATCAAACACTTCTTCACCCTCCGCCCGGGCGGAAGACAGCAGCATCAGCGCGGATGGAGTGAAGATCTCCGGCAGGAGGAGGAGGAGAGAGGAGGTGCTGGAGGAGCTGGAGGAGCTGGAGGAGCTGGAGGAGCTGGAGGAGCTGGAGACGAGAACAGCTGCCAAAGAGAGACGGAGAGAGGAGAAGGACAAACTCAAAGAGAAGAAACTACAAGAGCAACAGAGAAGAAAAGAGGCAGCGGAGAGACTGAACTTGTTAAAACCTGAAAACTTCATTAAGACTCTGACAGCTCATATCCATGCAGGTGAGAAACAACTAACTTCCTGTCGAGCATCTTGAAAAGTGGAGATGCAGCATGCAGGTGTCACTAGTGAAGCTTGATTATATACGGTTATTGTGTTTCACAGTTGTGCTTCTTAAATGAGTTTCTTCTCGGTGTAGTGCTGTTGCGGGATGCAGGCTGTGATGTGTTGCTCAGGAATCTTGATGGGTTGCAGTGGAGGAACCGGATAGAGAATCAAGGTCTTCCTAACAGCATCCGCTGGACACGACAAGCCCTTCAGGTCACTAGTAACTCAGACTGTTGCTTCTTTCTTAGTCTGTCCATTAGAGGTACAGCAGAGGTGTCCGATTGCATTATTATTGTGGCAAGGGCTCATTAATGTCCCAGCAAGTGTTTGTTCTCTATGTGTGTGTGTTGTACACAGCAGACTGAGGATGAGGGTAAAAGTGGAGTTATAGAAGAAGATCAGGTCCTGATGGTGATTTCCCATAATGAGTTAGAGGACATGGTGATGTCACATAAAACAGGGACCAATCAGTCGGTCAGTCATTATTATATATTATAATTATATGTTATTATTATAATATATATAAATATGTATGATATAATAATCTCCATCATTCTAGGCTCTTATTGGTGATGTGTATGAGGGGTCTGAGTCTCTGTTGGATCATCTATATAAGTACTTGACCAGAACTGCAGGGAAAGTTGTCACAATTCTAGTGATGATCAGTCATCAGCAACGGTAAACACACAGTCTCTCAAAACAGCTTATATTTAATGTTAAATCTTATAATATGAATGGATGTCTCTAAGTGTGTGTGTGTGTGTGTGCAGATCAGGATCTTGGGGTGAAGATGATTTTGACAATCAGCATCATCTGGACACAGAAGAGGTCAGATAAATCCGTCATCGCCCTTGTCATTTTTCAGTAATGTGACCTTCCAGTAACCATGCCTTGTGTCTGTGATGGGCAGCTGTTGGTTCACCTGCAGCTCTACTGGAATGTGGCAGTTCACTTCCTGTCTGGCTGGCAGGAAGTGATCGATCATATGGTTGCACTTACCAAGGCTTTATCTAAGAGACCTTACAAGTGAGTTTTACACAGAAATCACACTAAATAAATCATTCAAAAGCCCTGAGTTTACTTTTTTGACAAATTTGGGGTACGAATTATTCATGCTTCTTATTAACTGTTATTAATAAGAATCAAATTAGGGAATTTGTCCCAATCAAATTAGGGAACTAACTGCTGTATAATATTAATTATGAATTGCTTTTTAGAGTGTCGTTACGCAGAATTCTTTCATCAACAATTTCTAACAGACTTTTAATCACTCTTAAAACTAGATCTGATCAAGTGTATTCACCAGATGTCATATAGGAAACACAAGTTTGACTCATGCTTTTTTGCTTAAAGTTGAAGACCCCATCTATGCATGTTTTGTAAGATTCCCCTCTCTGTTAAACATATTTTATTGGACTGTCCTGGGTTTAATACAAGTAGAATGCCAAGTTATTTCACTTAAGGACTTATTTAGTAAGATTATGCCGGAAAAGGTTTTGGAGATTTTTAAGATTTTTTTATCATATGTTAATTTAATTTAATTTAATTCATTTAATTAATTCATTTTTGCCATGAAAATAGCCTTAGATGCTGACATGGCATTAAATAAAACTATCTATCTTTCGTCAACAATAGCTGTAGTGTGTTTTTGTTGTCAGGGCGTTGTGTGGCGGCCCTGATCTGGGCTTCTGCATGGACGGCTCGTGGTCAGCGGGTGTGCGAGTGGACAGAGACGGCCACGGTCTCGCTCAGGTGTGGACACGTCAGATACAGCAGCTGAACCGCGTCAGTCCAGCCGTGGCCAAAGCCGTGACGAGCGCCTTCCCTTCCCCTTCCCTCCTGCTGAAGGTAACGTGTGCCAACCTTCCCGTCTCTCTCTTTAAACCAACACGGAAGTGACTTAAACTACAATTCATTTAACCGAGTCAATCCCATGTTAAAATGCCCAACTTTACAGCAGAAAAAAATATGTTTACAGCATGGTACAAAAAGTGATTTTGGTTTATATAGCTAATTTTGCCCTTCATGACAACTGTGAGGGGGTAAAAATTTTTTATAACTCATCTGTTTAACTTATATTAAGCTTTAAAGTTCTGCCTAATTTGGGCATGGCCACTTGAGTGACAAGTGGATTGTCGCTGATGTCACGACTAGCCGTTTGTCTGCTGTCTGTTAGCGTCACGTGACTCACGTCACCTCAGCTAATCCCGCCTCTTTGCCCATTGCCGTATATCTGGGAGTGACGCTCGGTGATGCGCTGCCATGATGGCGGCGGCCGGCTCCGCCCACTTTGGGCTTCAAAAATGCTCTTCAGAAACCTACGGGTGATGTTACGGACACTACGTCCATATTTTTTTAGTCTATGGTTCAGACTCCCACTGAACATCATTCTTCATTGGCCCTCATTCTCATCCTCTCCTGCTCCAACAGGCCTATGAGGAGCTGCCGTCTGAGGATGAGCGGCGCAGGCTATTGGCTGAGCTCACTGTAGTAGGCGGAGCCAAAGAGAGGCGTGTTGGCCCTGAGCTCGCTGGCCGTGTACATCGCCTCCTCACTTCCCAGAATCCTCATCTACTGCTGGATTAGGACCAGTGTGGTCCAATTGTGGAATGAAAAAAAACTAATTGTGCACTTTATAACCAGCAGACTATAGAAGATTAAACTTCTTCTAAAATTTTGTGCCTCAAATTAATACATTCATCCTCCAAAATGAACATATTCATTGCTTTGCTATCAATAATACTTGAAAAATTTTACATTAAACGTTTTGTAACATTTCAACGATACTAAAATAACTCTGCCTTGGCTTGTGAGCAAAGCACCATATATCTGTCTACCACAACCATCTATCATGGGTTCGATTGTTATATAGATTAAATGCATTCAATGCAACCCTGATTGCACTATATATTGCTGGGATAAAAGCATCAGTCACATGACTATGTACATGCAGATCCAGATGCATTCATGTAGGCAGCACAAACACGGTTCAGGATATGTTATGATCAGGAGTTTAATACATGTGAAACATAAAAATATAAAAGGAGTAAATCAGATTCTTCAAAAAAACACGTGCAATAATGAAATGAGCTTTTTTATTGTTGTTTTTTTACTGCAAAACAATGTAATCAGTAAGAAAACATGCAAAAGAGTACAAAATCATTCACTCATCAAATGATGAACAATAATCAGAGATTAATAATAAGGGAGGGGAGGTTAAACTAATAAATAAAAGTCAAGTGAATAAATACAGAAGGAAGAAAACAGTCATATCTGAGAATACACAATCTACAGATAAGATATGCATTTAGTTGTCATAGTAGAGCTGTAGCTCTCTGGTATTGAATTACGATAAAATATTGTAACGCTTTATTTAACAGACCAGTTGACAGGCTCAGATATTGATCTACAGCAGCTCAGTCAGCCTGTGCTGGATTTATAGATGCCAGGAAGTTTTTCATGAGGTTTATGATGTTCTGAGCCCATCTCTCCGAGTCTGAATGAATAAACACAAATGCTGGAGATACTGTACAGCGCCTATATTGAGAATACTTACAGTGTCACTGAACTAATCTGCTGCCTTTTGAGGTTTCAAATAGCTGATGACCAATCACAGCCAGGCCATAGCTTCAGATTTCAACTTAAAGTAAAATAAAATAAGATGTTTGGCATGTCTTGATCTACCTTAATATATAGGAGAAGCTTCTCAAAAGGGGGGATTTGACTAGCAGCATTGGCACTGGAAATGAGCAAGTTTATAAGAAATGTAAACCTTCAACCCCATCCTGAACCCTGTAAATAATTGGAAAAAGAAACTTACTAAGGAAAAGGAGGGTGAGTTTGATTCACTAGATTTCATGACGGTTATAATTCACAAGTCCAGTGAATGAGTTTTGATCGTTTGGCAAGGGAGACGACGCAGGATGAGGTTTTGAGTTGAACAGTGTGATGTGTGTATTTGAGGAACAGTTCATATAGCAATGACAATTATGTCATTTACTCATCCTCATGTTGTTCCAAAAACCCACGTGTTTCTTTCTTCTGTAGGACACAGAATTAGATGTTAAATGTTCTTCAAAAAGATCTCATGCTTGCATGAGGGCTGCACGATTATTAATTGTAATTACTAAATAAAGATAAACAAAATAAGAAAATTATATAATATTTCACTATAAAATAAAGTATTAGAAAAAATTTATTTAATAATAATTGTTTTATTTTACCATGCAACTGTAAAATTACAATACTAATATTTATGGTCGTTTCGTCTTAATTAATTTTCAAACGTTAAATCATCAAGATTTTACCGGAGACCTTAAAGCTTCTCTTTTGATGGTTTATAAGCACTTCTCTTTACAATTTTGGGAAGATGGTTGCACATGTTACGTTTCTAAATGCACTTTATAAGCGATCCAAACATAGATATGCATATATGCAGCACATTCATGGATGAGACACATAATCTGATCCTGAGCTGAACTTGTGTAGATGAACACACGCTTCACTCTCCGAAATATGCAGTGTAATAATATTGTGAACTGGGTTTTTTCAACTATTTATGCAGTTTGGAATAACATGAAGGTGAGTGAACTATGAACTCTCCCTATATTGTAAAATGTCAGTGTCTCATGTCCAGCGGCAGCGTTTCCTCTTGTACGTCTCGAGATCCGAGGAGAAGTCGTCCGAGTCACTCTCAGAGGCGGAGTCAGGCCGGAGGGGGGTGTGGCCTGTTGGAGTGTAGGAGGGGCCGAGAACGCAGGAA
>JAULUF010000084.1:2695000-2740000 GCA_031834385.1 Semotilus atromaculatus
TAGCAAGTTCGTGTCAGTGTGATGATTGGTGACCTATATACACACAGCAAACACACAACATCACTCCGACACTCATGAATCATACTATAGAAAAGGCGCAGTTCATGAATATTAAATAGGTCATGCAATCGTTGCTTGGTAACGGTCTAATTAATATTAATAGAACGAGCTGGGCGCGCACTTACGACGTCTCCTTTTCAGCCAATCACTTAGTCATATTGGGTAAACGTCTTTTTACGTAGTTAATATTCATTGTACAAAGCGTTCGCCATAGTAGCTCTCGTAATTTGACAGACGGAACGGGTCGTTCTGTCTATCATCCTCCTTAAAGGCCGCTTTAAGGATCAGCGCGCGCTGGCTTTCTGTCAACTTTACCTTAAACGACAAATTATCTGACCTACAGATCATGAAAACATCACTGACGTGGTGAACTCAAAAGGCTGCATCAAACATATATTAATAAGCAGGCTGGTATCATAGAATAATATATATATTTATCAACAGGCTGGTAGCATAGTATAAAACAGTATTTTGTTGTATTTGAAAACAATATTAATTCAAATAACTAGTTTTAATTAATAATAAATGTGTGAATATTTCAACCTGGCTGAAAGTTTAAATACTACAGTTTTGAAGGACTATAACAAGGGCGTAACTACGTCGGCTAAATGACCAATAGTAACGTTGAGATGCTTTGCACTCTAGTATCTGATTGGACGAGCTAGTCCTATTAGGCGGGATCAAAAACGCAGAACGTCAGTATGACGTGTAACAATACGGAAGTAAAAATAAACCAACATGGACCGCAGCGGTAAGTGCGATTACATTGACCAGTAGTACTTTAATACAACTGAAGCACTTCACAACTGTCAATTTACGTTGTCATAAAATGCAACTGAATAAAAAAAATGTTAAACGCAATAATACAGGCATCTTGAAACAAATATAATAAAGTAACATGATAAGACCCATGTTTTTGGACATATAAGTTAGCATGGTAAAACTATGTTTTGTTTATGAACCACAACAATGCCATGTTTTTGGACAACAAGATTGAAAATACAATGGGTTTGTTGGACATTTAACATGATGATGTTCTTTGGAGCAATAAATAAATAAATGCCATAGTATTATCTTACAGCATCACAGTACCACTACTGTAAAGTGGTTCCAATACACTTTAAAAGTGAACAGAATGTTTGAATCGACTTTAAAACGGAATGTTTGAACACATCTTTCAGAGAAGGGGAACCTGTCTGAGGTGAAGCACGTGGTTCTGGTTCTGTCTGGTAAAGGTGGAGTGGGGAAGAGCACCATCACCACTGAACTCGCCCTAGCGCTCACACATGCTGGCAAGAAGGTGACATCATTCTATTCTATTCTAACATTCTCATTATATTTTGCTCTTTTTTAAATTTCTTCTGCTCTCCTGAATTCTGCTCTATTATATACCACTCTATTTTAATATATTCTGTTTTGCTCTATTCTATTATCTTCTGCTCTTTTTTATTCTGCTCTGCTCCATTTGAATATATAGTTTTTTACTCTATTCTATTGTATTCTACTGTATTTTTATATATTCAGTTTTTCCCAATTTAATTATATTCTGATCCATTTTTATATATTCTGTTTTTCACTCCATTCTAATGTATTCTACTGTATTTTTATATATTCAGTTTTGCCCAATTTAATTATATTCTGATCCATTTTTATATATTCTTTTTTGCTCTATTATATTAATTTTGCTCTTTTCTATTATCTTCTGCTTTATTTTATTCTATTCTGCTCATATTCTATTCTGCTTTATTTAATATATTCAGCTCAATATATATTCTGTTTTGCTCTATTCTATTATATACAGCTCTATTTCAATATGTTCTGTTTTACTTTATTCTATTCTGCTCTATTCTATTATACACTCACCGGCCACTTTATTAGGTACCCCATGCTAGTAACGGGTTGGACCCCCTTTTGCCTTCAGAACTGCCTCAATTCTTCGTGGCATAGATTCAACAAGGTGCTGGAAGCATTCCTCAGGGAGTTTGGTCCATATTGACATGATGGCATCACACAGTTGCCGCAGATTTGTCGGCTGCACATCCATGATGCGAATCTCCCGTTCCACCACATCCCAAAGATGCTCTATTGGATTGAGATCTGGTGACTGTGGAGGCCATTTGAGTACAGCGAACTCATTGTCATGTTCAAGAAACCAGTCTGAGATGATTCCAGCTTTATGACATGGCGCATTATCCTGCTGAAAGTAGCCATCAGAAGTTGGGTACATTGTGGTCATAAAGGGATGGACATGGTCAGCAACAATACTCAGGTAGGCTGTGGCGTTGCAACAATGCTCAATTGGTACCAAGGGGCCCAAAGAGTGCCAAGAAAATATTCCCCACACCATGACACCACCACCACCAGCCTGAACCGTTGATACAAGGCAGGATGGATCCATGCTTTCATGTTGTAGACGCCAAATTCTGACCCTACCATCCGAATGTCGCAGCAGAAATCGAGACTCATCAGACCAGGCAACGTTTTTCCAATCTTCTATTGTCCAATTTCGATGAGCTTGTGCAAATTGTAGCCTCAGTTTCCTGTTCTTAGCTGAAAGGAGTGGCACCCGGTGTGGTCTTCTGCTGCTGTAGCCCATCTGCCTCAAAGTTCGACGTACTGTGCGTTCAGAGATGCTCTTCTGCCCACCTTGGTTGTAACGGGTGGTTATTTGAGTCACTGTTGCCCTTCTATCAGCTCGAACCAGTCTGGCCATTCTCCTCTGACCTCTGGCATCAACAAGGCATTTCCGCCCACAGAACTGCCGCTCACTGGATGTTTTTTCTTTTTCGGACCATTCTCTGTAAACCCTAGAGATGGTTGTGCGTGAAAATCCCAGTAGATTAGCAGTTTCTGAAATACTCAGACCAGCCCTTCTGGCACCAACAATCATGCCACGTTCAAAGTCACTCAAATCACCTTTCTTCCCCGTACTGATGCTCGGTTTGAACTGCAGGAGATTGTCTTGACCATGTCTACATGCCTAAATGCACTGAGTTGCCGCCATGTGATTGGCTGCTTAGAAATTAAGTGTTAAGGAGCAGTTGGACAGGTGTACCTAATAAAGTGGCCGGTGAGTGTATACAGCTCTATTCCAATATTCAGTTTCGCTCTGTTCCATTCTGCTGTGTGAGTAGGTGGGAATCCTGGATGTGGATCTGTGCGGGCCCAGTATCCCGCGGATGCTGAGCGTGGGGAAGCCGGAGGTGCATCAGTGTGACTCGGGGTGGGTTCCCGTGTACGCAGACCCTCAGCAGAAGCTGGCGCTCATGTCCATCGGCTTCCTGCTGGAGGACTCGGATGAGGCCGTCGTGTGGAGGGGGCCCAAAAAAACAGGTCTGACCTTTCACCTCGAGTTGAGTTTTTGAACTTTGGTACCTGATGTGTTCCTGTCTCATATCCCCGTCACTTTTCCAGCTCTGATTGGGCAGTTTGTCAGTGATGTGGCATGGGGTGAACTGGACGTTCTGCTAGTGGACACGCCACCGGGGACGTCAGACGAACACCTGGCCGTGGTCGAGAACCTGCGCAAACATAAAGTGGACGGAGCCGTGCTGGTCACTACACCGCAGGTGAACACACACACACTCTCACTGTTGATGTCCTTATACTAGTACTGTAAATCTCTTGTTTGCTGAATAACATGCATAAACACCCTTTAAAATGTCAGGCAGTGTCTACAGGAGACGTGAGGCGTGAGATCACCTTCTGTAAGAAGACCGCTGTGAAAATCCTGGGCATCGTGGAGAACATGAGCGGCTATGTGTGTCCACACTGTTCTGTGAGTGTAAAAACACGCAGCTGTTCTGGGAAATGCCTTAAACTAACCTAATAATCTTGATTGAAAATTTACACTGGCGGATGTGTGTTTTTCAGGAGTGCAGTAACATTTTTTCTAAAGGTGGAGGTGAGGAATTAGCCAAGCTCACAGGATCTGTGTTTCTAGGTAATGTGCTGATGATTGACCAACACTTCTGACTTGTGTTGTTCCACTATTCACCACTCGATGGTGCACATCATCTCATTGTGTGTTTAAATGAGTTTGAGTACAGTTCCACACTATTATGTAGCCCAAGATGCTCAAATCATTATTCTATTATTTATTATAAAAATTTGTATTATAATAATTAAATTATAATTATTTGTTGTTTTTTTTAAAAATGATTAAATAAGAAAAATGACATTTTGGAAGCATTTTGACTAGTGGCCTCAGACTTTCGGCCCCCACTGTATACAACAGCAGCACTGAGATGACATGAGTGTGTGTGTGTGTGTGTAGGCTCAGTCCCGCTGGATCCTCTCCTGACAGCGCGTTTAGATGAGGGACGGGATCTCCTGCAGGTGTTTCCAGAGAGCAGCACATACACAGCCATCAGTCATATAGCAAACACTCTCCTCAGCAGCCTGGACGCCTGAAACACACCAACACTGACTGAGAGGACGCGTCACATTCATGTTTTATGTCATTTGTTATGAGAGAATTTATCTGTAAATGTGTTTTTCCCCTTAAATCTGGAGATGTTATTTGTTATTGGCAATGCAGTGCATTTCATACTGGTGCAACTTTCAATAATAAAAAAAACCTGAATATTAAACAATTGGTGGTCTTTGTGTTCCTTGTAAATATATATAATGACTGTAAACAATGAAATGCATATAAGGTGTTATTACATGTTCTTAACACAAGAAAAATGCAGTAACCTTCACCCATTTTTGTGTTCTCCATCTTCTTCATCACAAGGATCCCCTTTGGCCTGTTCTTCCCACTATTTCCATACTATATTAACAAATATGCACATTTTAAGTGAACAATGATAAGTAAAAGATAGTATTTAGTCAATATTTTTTAAAGACTTTTAGGAATTGAATTCTTTGTCTCATTTTAATCTCTCTTATATTTAATAGATCAAAGAGAGTTTTAATTTTAGTTAACCCTCCTAAACTCCCAACACAAATAATTTAACATTGTTAAATTTAGCTTAAAATTGCAGTCCAGTGGAATTCATCAGGACTTCATTCACTAACCATGCGTACACATGCATATGTGCGTGAAATCGGCGCACAAAACGTTTTCACGAACAAACGATTCATCAATAACTTGATTCGTACGAGTACAAGTGCACAAAAGTAATTATCTAGGTAGCCATATAAATGTATTGAACGATATATTTAATCTTAAATAGATTATTTGACCTTGTTTTGAGGATATCACAATTATTTTTATGAGGATAAAAAAAGAAGGTCTTGCGGAAAGCCCTTATATGGGTATTGTCTGGGCGCGTTCTCAATTACTAATCTCTGACACGTGGTTGTTCATTTGGAATTTTCAAAATTAATTGACATTAGAACAGCGGTTCTCAACAAACTTCGTAGATGAGCTCAGGATGATTTAAGATTGTACATTTAGGCTTATAGTGCACTAATTGGAAAACACACTAGAATGACTAAATGAAACGTGTTTAATTCATTTAATATATAAACAGTCCCAGATTCTGTTAATTAACACTGGTTAATTAAGTTTGAAAACAAGCCGTTTTGTCATAATTACAGCAGAAATCCCTGAGGAAATTTGGGGGGGCTTTTGAGTCAAAAACGTTGAAAACCACTGCATTAGCAATAACCAGATTTGTGTGTTTGTGCTTATAGAAATAATCCACATAATTATTAGTGAATGAGAGCCAGTGTTTGATTGCTAAAATGTAAGTAATTTACCCTAAAAATGGAGTGAAAATAGCTGTAAATCTATCAGTGCTGCAGGTGAATTATTATCAAGGTCAAGGCTGAGGACTGCAAGGTCAGATACACAGCTGAACACATTCACAATCCGTATGAAGATGAAAAAGCACTGGAAACATAGGCATATGGAAATGACACTTGTGAGACCCACGAGGGGCACACACACACCTTTAATACAACCAAACATCAGATATACACAGGAAACAACCATAAATACACACACCAAGCTGAAATACTCCCCAACACTGCACTCAGAAGCGGAACACCGGCCAGTGCAGGTCTATTCTTATATCGGTGTATATTATATATATATAGATTTATGTTTATATAAATATCAATTCAAAGGATTTGAGGAGCTTCAAGTACATTTTCATGAACAATATCTCTTAATGAATAAAATCAGTGGAAAACAAAAATGGACGTTAAAACAAACTATTCCATTCCGCATACAGATTCATCAGTGTTTTTTTTCCACTTCACAAACACTTCTTTGACACCAACGTGGAAATTTATAAAACTCCCAAATTACGTGACAGGAAGAGACAGGAACCAGAGGCGTGATTGGATAACAGATCGATAGGCAGGAGGGGTGTGGGAAACAAACAGAGAATGAGATCTATTATTATTATTATTAATAAATAATTTTTTTCTTCACAAACACAGGACAAAATCACTATATATCGCATTTACAAGAAATCAAAACTATCAAACTGAACGACTGTACACTTTCAGAGATAAAACCAAACGCAAAGCCCGTTACAATGTGTAGGATTACTTTCCTACCTCTCAATTTATGTTAGTGTAAGGTACCATTTATTTTCCCCCCTTCCCACTTGATTTTTTGTTCCGCTTCCCCCGCCGCGCGGCCCGGCAGCGCTGCATGCTGACTGCCAGTTTATTTGGTTGAGAGAATCAGGGCTACGATGAGGCCGTAGAGACCCAGGACTTCAGCGAAGATCAGAATGAGGATCATGCCAACGAAGAGGCGCGGCTGCTGTGCGGTTCCACGGACGCCCGCGTCTCCCACGATCCCGATGGCGAAGCCGGCCGCCAGCCCGCTCAGACCCACGCTGAGGCCAGCGCCCAGATGCAGGAAACTCCTGACACACAGAAGCAACAATCAGGCGTTAGTAAAAAAATTTAAATAATATATATAATATAAATAAATAAATAAAAAAATATAAATAAAAAAATAAATATATATATATATATATATATATATATATATTAGGCCTGGGCAACGATTAATCGCATCCAAAATAAAAGTTTGCTTACACATAATATATGTGTGTGTAGCGTGTATAATTATTTTGTATATAAAAATTCACACACACGCATGTACATATTTAAGAAAAATATTTGATTAATATATAAAATATTTATATAATAATATAGGCATACAGTATATACATGCAAATATCATGCATATGTGTGTATTTATATATACACAAAATAATTATACACGCTACACACACACACATATATTATGTGTAAACAAACTTTTATTTTGGATGCGATTAATCGTTGTCCAGGCCTAATATATATATATAAAAAAAAAAATAAAAAAAAATATCTATAAAACAAAAAAATTATCAATTTAGCAAAAATGCATATACATGTTTAAAAAATAAATACAACAATAGAACAAATCTTTCTACAGAATCGGCAATGCAAAGCACTGCTAAATGAAATAAGTACTGGAATCAACTACCAACATTTTAGCATCGCAACAACCATAATATAATACAATATAATTTAAGATAATATAATAAATCTGAATCAGTGTTATTTTAGTATTATTGAGATTTTTATTAATATTTTGAATTGGTTTTAATTTCGTGCTGTGGAAGATGATTGAAAAAATAAATCATATCAATATATATCATTGCGCTGTTGGGCCGAAAACATTGAATCTCTCTATATTTTGTCATTGCTTTATAAAATTAATGCTATTGGTCATTCTCTGCTTCTGTATGTGGGTTTTACAAATATTTAACCAATAAAGCGCATTTAAAAGAGGTTGTGACTAAACCATTGGCTCCTCAAACTGTTCCAGAGACAGACACACTATATCTGTCATTTGCTGGTCAAAAAACTTGTAATTCAATTTGAGCTTGATTTTCATAAAATGTTAATATTATAAAGACACGTGCGAGTGTCTATAGCTATATAAAGCCAACTTCGACGACAGGGTTTAAATAAATACGAGGTATATAAGTTAGATGCGATTAAGTCAGCACTTCATTTTTATTTCAATTTTAAGTTTTAAAGTTTAAAGTTAAACTAAATGAAAATGCGAAATGTTACGTTGGCGACTAGCTGAAATATAGTGCTTATTTTTTTTTATCGGTTATTTAGTTTTAGTTTTGATAGCCCTGATCAGAACCAGCGATCTCTAGTAGTGCTCGTGTTCAACTCACTTGTAGAGAGTGATCTTGTCAGAGATGCTGTTGGCGATGAGGACGGCCACCACCAGACCGTATATAGCAATGATTCCCGCCATGACCACAGGAATGATGGACTTCATGATCAGCTCTGGACGCATCACAGACATGGCAGCGATCCCCGTGCCACTCTTCGCTGTGCCGTACGCCGCGCCCAATGCTACAGACACAGAGAAGTGAGTTACTCTTTCTTTATAGCAACAAAACTGCAGAGAAGTTTAACAGCATGCATAATCTCTGAAACAAATATTCATAATAAATCTTTTATTTTGCCCTGGAGTGCTCTATGGAAATAAGTGCGAAAGCATTATGTCACAGTGATTACATTCACAAGTGCTGCCACCTACTGGATTTACCAGGTCACAACACACTTCAGATGACTTCAATGTTGCGCAGTAGCGTAACGATAACGAAAAGAACAACAAGAACTCATAGAAGTTGGGAAATACCTTGAATTATATGGGGAAATATAAAAATAAGCTGCATGGAGTAAGATACATACGCCCTGTTCGGTGTCAAATGTTCAGCGCCTGAGGACGGTTAGCAACTATTGCATTTTATTTGTAATTGTATAGTACAATCATAACTTAACATGCAGTACAGAAATTCTTAATTTCATAATGTCTTTACACATATCAATATTGTTGACCACAAAATGACAACAGTATGTGTGCGTCTGCCGTCCATTTTATTTTACCTCAGTTAAAGTTTATTTTGTTTCAGGTAACATTTTTTTTTTTTTATGGCTTTAGTTAGTTACTGTAAACCCTAACTTGAAATAATGAACCAGTACAGATTATATTATTGCACAATTTCTCAATGCAGCGTGACTCGGATCTCCTGCAATGTTTCCATGATGTTCAGTAGTGAAACCAAAAGGGTAAAAAAACATGAAACACTTCTGAAGACAGAGACACTGCCTGCGAAAAACTGTGTACTGGGTGTTTTGAGAGCATTATTAAGTGGTTGCTGCTAGGGCATTTCTATAGTATTATGAAATATTGTGAGAAGTTTGCTTACTGCTTCACCTATTTTATCACATCCAGAAAGATGAAAATAAATAAATCATAAATCTGACCAGTTCTTGTCAACAAAAAAAAGTTGAATACTTGGATGAATGTTTTAGTGGTTTCAAAAACCTGATTGAGCAATAATAGTAGTGAAGATTGCATTAGCAAACCGCAATAACAGGTACATTTCCATTTTTAGTAAGGAAGTTACTCACTATAATTCTCATGTACCGTGGAGACTAATATAATAATTTAAGTACTGGCAGATAGGTAAGTAAACCAAGTTACATGGGCTGTTTATTTGCAAACTGTTTCTGCGAGTCCTCAGTATTTTGCGGCTGGCTGGAGTGATCTGGTCGTGTGTAGAGAGTGTGTTAATTCTACAGATCTGCACACACACGGTTAACCCTCGGCTGCACGTTACAGCTCGTTCATCCAGGAATCTTAGTCTAATCTTAGTTTCCGGGATTAAAGGGTAACCCTGCTGGAAATACCATCTGCATTAACCACGATTACAACTACTACTGCAGCACAGAATCACCCAAACTAGCCAATAACAGAGTGAGTGTGAGTGTGAGTGTGTGAGTGTGAGTGTGAGAGTGTGTGTGTGTGTGTGTGTGTGTGTGTGTGTGTGTGTGTGTGACAGATGGGCCAGTGCGATGAAGAGCTGAAACAATCCTTCAGTGTGCAGATGGCCAATGTCCAAACACACACTATTTAAGACAAACTACACCTGCTCTGAGAACAACACCGAGACAGAATAAAAACAGGCTAGACAGATTTGACCATTTTTACAAGGGATGGTTGTTTCAAAATAAATCATCGTTTAAGCAAAGAAAGAACAACTTGTTTCTGTCATGTTTCATTCCTTCATTCATTGCCACATCAGCTGCTAAGGCTATCTTCATGGCAAACTCATTTTAGTAGAAATTAAAATAATCATAATAACAATGATTGATGATAATTATTTAGCAATATGTATGTCTTACAACACTTAAAATATAGTAGCTAAGCCTACATAAGCTCTATCAGTTTTATATTTGATAGAAAATCTAAAAATGTTCATTAATGACATTTCTGAGAAAAAAAAACAAAGATGCCCAATATCATTTACAATCAGGATATTCTAATAAAACATGCTTTAGTTAAAGGCACACTATGCAAGATTTGTACCTTAACAGACATTGTACTGTTAATATAATAGCTGCGAAGTAATTTCGATGGTAAACGAATTTGTAGTAGGGCGAATCCTCCCGATAGTACACCGGCGACAAAACCAGCAATGCAGTTTGAGAGGTGGCGACCCGCCAAATCTCACGAGAATCCCGACTTGCTTTACGGCACGACATCACATACATCAACAACATATATGAAGCAGCCCCTATGGAAGACACTAGCACACATTTCAGACGTGAATCATGGCAGAGTCCACGAAGAAAAACAAAGAACGCGCGGTCGGAAGAGTCAAGGAAAAGCTCTGCGCGACAGTAACGTTAAATACAAGTACTCCACAGCGACTCTAGGGGTCGCTGTTTGACTAAAATGGGAACTGCATTGTAAGTCTTATAAATATTTTTTTACTCAAAACCAATGCTTAATTATAAACAAAAAATGTGCAATGTGCACTATCCATTAACAAGATGGTGAGATATCGCAACCGACACAAGGGGAACAAACACTTTTTTTAATCAGCCAAAGTTATTTGCCGACACCAAAAACCTCAAAAAGGCCAAATATCAGTTGATTAATCAGCTTGTATGATATCAGTCTAATCATATAGGCTAGCTGTTTACCTGAAACCATTGTGTTCTGCTTTACTAAACATATAGGCCTACATTTATATAGTAAGACGCACCCTGAGCACAGGACTGCACAGAGAGAACTGGGACATGATGCCGTGTCAGATGAAAGAGCGTATTAGCACAACTGAAGTGATCTGTGTGCATCACGTCTGTTAGTCACAACACTCATCAAGTCACCTTTTCCTCGAGTAAATATAGTGTAGATTAAATGAGCTGAGTCTGAATGACAGGTGTTCTCGTGCCATCAGGGATTCACAGATCCTTCTGATCAACATCTAGTTTGTCACTCCAGGAAATTAATGAAATGTTTTGGGTTCAATATAAATTAAGCTCGATCAACAGCATTTGTGGCATAACGCAGATTACCACCAAAAACTATTTCAACTCATCTTTCAGTTCAAAATTTGAATAAATCACAATTACACCAATGCATCCGTAAAGAAAGTAAATGCATCCTGCACTTTAACATATTTGTTTTCACACATATAAGTGTTTTATTTGAGCTATAAAGAACGCAGAATATCCTTTAAAGCAGCAATATCTTGTTGCATGTAAAGTCAACGTGAAACATAATTCAGAATAGTGTTGTCACGATACTGGAATTTCCAACAAGATACGATACCTAAAATATCGATATTCGATACCATTTTACTGCCAGATATACGCCTACCTCCATACAGATCGTTTGTTATTATCTCAAAAAATTTAATGTTTTATAATTTGGGTAATTTTGTTGCAATAGCTTACACACAGAACAGGGAGGCTTTATTTGAATCATTGAACTAAATGTAAAAAAGAAAAAGAAAAGGACAAATAAACTGTCAGTAATAAAATAAGAACAAATAAACAATTTGCAAACGACAGCACACAAACACAATAGAATAAACACGGCTTTAAGTTTTTTAGGTGGGTCTAACAGTAGTATTCAGGTAATAAACACTACAGAAATTAAAGCAATCAAATGAAAAGACTATCTGGTGTACAGATTATTACTTACAGTTAGTTACAAAAGTTATTCAGCGAAGAGTAGTGAGTGATTTTCTTTTTTGCTCTATTAGACTCCTGTCACTTTAAGAGTTTATGCAAGGATCCAATATACTGTTAAACAACATGCGTTTTCTCTCATTTACGCTCCAAATCTGACTATATATTTGAAAACTTGACAAGTCGGGCATTTTGACATAATATTGTATGTATTTTGACCGTTTAAGTGCAAAGTCAATTTGGTACTCGAGGGCTGTTTGAGAGGCGGCTTTATGAGAGCGCTACTTATAATCAGAGATGCACACACTTTTTATGTGAGCGCGAAACCTGTGGGAATGACTAAAAAATTATGCACAATAATGTAAATACAAGCACTGTTGTAGACAGGAGGCGGGTGTGTGTCAATTCACCGTCAGAGAGGCTGGTGTTATCCACCCTTAATAAACTGGATCATAAAGACGCGTTACATTCGACAGTGGAGCCAGATGGATGGAGAGGAGGCGCTGAAAATAAGAGGGCTTGGTGATGTCAGCTAAAATTTATGAAGACAACCATGTTTTTTAAGCAATAAGTGTGCACAAAAAAGGCCTGTTTCTGTTTATCTGTTTGAGTGGACGCTTGTATAGTTATTTTTATAGTCATCGTTATCGTGTTTGGAGCAAACAGGACCCATGACATGAATTATTGAATCAAATCAAGTCAATTTTGATTTGATGTTTATGTGAATGGTAAACACAGGACTCTGAGCAGCAGACAGCTTCATACTGTGTTTCACATCGAAGGCAGCAGAATATATAAATAATAAATCAACTTCAGCTCTTTCTTATCGAAGCTTCGCTCTCATGTTCAGTGACAAACTGAAACCGGGAAGCACACTAAAGAAAACCCTTTACTCACAAAGAAACGGATGAGAGAGACATTCTGCTGTTCTCATTAAGAAAGCTGTTCAATCTCAAATACACACGAAAAATGGCCTGGCAGAGCATTGACTGACCTCACGACTGACCAGCACTGTACGCATTTTAAACAAACACACACCAGCTGCTGTATTAGTTTGTTTGCATTACTGACGCTGACATACAGAGATAACAGGGATGAAGAGAGCAAACAGGGCTAACAGTCCAGCAGAGAATAAACGGCGTGATGTCTTGTGCTGGAAATAAACACCGATGCTTTTGATGTCCCTCTCCACTGTAATGTGCACGTACATTTCAGTGTCGCACTATTTCTGCAGCTTCAACCTGAAAATTTGGGGGAAATTATGGTCATTATGCACTTTATTGGGATTTTTATCCATTTAAAAAACACCAGATCTAATGCTGTATGGAGAGAGTACGATTTTTTTTATATCCATTTCTGGATCGTCGTTCATCTTTGACGGATGATACCGCGATCCTGCTCATCATCAATAGCAGCCAAATTAAAGCTGTTTTAATTACTAAAAAGTCAATCTTAATATTATATTTTTCTGAACAACTTGCAGTTTGTGGTTAATTGAACAAAATAAAATAACCCAATAAATCAGTCAATATCACACTATTAATATTATTAGGCTATCTAATGCATTACTGTCAGGCTGCACCTTAAATTCAATGTTTCAGGCTTTCAGCCTCTAAATCCAATCAAACCCGAGTAATAATCTATACCTGTGGGGGAAAAAACTGTTTAAGATGTGAAATAAAACTAGTTTAACCTGTTAAATAATCCCTTGCCATTTTATGTCCCTTGCATGCAAATTATAATCTCTAAATCTACCCAAACCAGGGAATGAATTTTATACCATAGCTGGTTAAAAAGGCTGGTTGTATCTCTACAGCAACATTTGCTGGCATGTAAATTAATATATCTGACATTTTATGATCAATATGCATTGCTATATATGTATGTATCAGTATCAATAATGAGTAGGCTATTTCTAATAATTAACGCAACATTTCACCAGCAATTTTTCGGCTGGCACATGCATGGATTATGATCATAAAGATATCATCATGTGAAAGTAGAATGCGTTTTATTAAATGTATAGAAGATATATATGTTTTCTACTATAATTTAATTCGATACTAGGAATAATGGAACCAGCACTGACAGGATGGATGGATTATAATCATGCAGACATTTTTTTTGTAGTTGATAATTTATAAATGTTTAAAAAATATTTTAAATAAACAAGTGTATCTATTTTCATATTAATAAGAGTAAATAATATAATTAGAATGACATTTCATCGCATTTCAAGAATAATGTGACCTCCACAGGGAGATCAAAGAATCATGACGAAATAATTATGCAAATATAATTCAAGTACATGTTAATCAATACATGTTTAATAAATGTGTTAAATATATTTAAATCGAAATTTACCGCTGAAGACCATCGCTGCTGATGCGCCCATCACTGCGAAGAACGGTGAGTATTCAGGGCTTCCTGACGACATTATTCCTCTAATTGCTCCTCAAAACCCCAATAACAGCGAAATTATACTGCTGGACACAAGCAGAACCGTACAAATTGACGGGTATCGGGCTCTGAGGATAAATGGTTTGGTAGAGAACAATGGTTTTAAATCCCAATCAAATGATGGAAACTGCTTGTCACGGACACTGTCGGATGAATCTGCGGTACAAAATGGCTGAAATGTCACCTGACACACCGTGTGGAAAATACCATCCGACTCATGGAGGGGGACGAGATAAATAAAATGTTGGGATGCGCTAGTTTGCGTTTTCTAATAGAGTCTGACAGCAAATGTAAAACTAAAATCGTCAAAAATCATTCAAAATAAAGCATGTGGGTGCAATACAGACAGTGATTGAAAGGTTTTGTGGTTTTGTGGTCTCCCCACAAAAAGATAGTGTGAAGATAGTGCGCCCCGCTGCGGGCTTTCCCTTTAATACTGAAGATGTTCAAATCCTTAGAATAGAAATCATGCGTTTATAATCTGGGTGTTAACATATTACACTCTTAAATTTATTCCACGTATTTCCTTTTATGTATTTCCAATATTATGCTACTTATAATGCATTATTTGCAGGCGATTTGCAAAATAATTGCAAAAACGTTGTCAGAGTGTATGGTAACTATTCGTTTTAATGTGTACTAGTAACATGTAACTGCATTCATTATACTTTTATATAATCGTTTCCTCTCCGTTGCTCTGTCTCACTTGCTGAGACACTCTTTGTAAGGGCGTAGGTTTCCTATCCACATAATTATTTTAAGGTATTTTATTATTGAAAAATCTAATTTTGGTTTATAACGACTGATTTCTGTAAAACGGCCTTCAGATATTCTATGCTTCTTTATAATAAAGTGATATTATTATGTCACCCACGCAGTGTGATGCAGAGGATGAGGATTCCCGAGATGAAGGTCATTCTGGGCAGTGACGTCAACCGCAGGCCACGCCCATCGCCCTCTGTGTCAGCAAGAAATTAACGAGACTGTACTCTAGACATATAGCCTATTAATATGTTAATAAACATGAGCAGATATAGTGTGGGGTAAATGTTTATTTAATTTACATTTTATTTTCACACTATAATGCTATATATATTTTATTTAATATTAAAAAATATGAAATAAAAAACATAAATAGTTTTATAATAAATCATTAAATAATTTAATTAAATAATCAATCATTTTAATCATTGTATTAAATATTTAATACATATTAAACATATATTAACATGTATTTAATACTAAAATATATGTATTATAATTAGGGCTGTCAAATGATTAATCGTGATTAATCACATCCAAAATAAAAGTTTTTTTACATAATATATGTGGGTGCACTGTGTATAATTATTTAATATATATAAATACACACACATGCTTGTATATATTTAAGAAATATTTTCATGTATATACTGTATATAGATTTATATATAATTTATATTATATATAAATATAAATATTTTATATATAAATAATATTTTTTTCTTAAATATACATGCATGTGTGTGTATTTATATATATACAAAATAATTATACACAGTGCACCCACATATATTATGTAAAAAAAACTTTTATTTTGGATGTGATTAATCGTGATTAATCATTTGACAGCCCTAATTATAATGTTTAATATTTTAAATAAAAAATATAACAATAAATTGCATTATCAAAAATGTAACCAACTAGTAATCAAGCCATATTTATTTCGAGCATCAGTCTGCCTGGTGGACACATGTTGTTCAGGAAACATGAGGGAAGATCAATTAGTCTGGTCTCATTTAGCCAAGGGGAGAATCTGCATTATAAGGTCAAACTCACACATATCATGAGGCCAGAAGAAAAAAGGATTAAGATCTCAACTATTTTAGTTATATCCACATTTAACTGCTAACTGCCACTCAGACTATTTGTGTAGTAAACGTACTGTATATTAAAACAGTGACAGATACAAAGCAGATCATTCAAAATACTACAGCTACAGCATTGTTAAAATAGAGATTTACAGGGAAATCTTTCTCCAATTGTTAGTATTTTCTGAATACAGATTTATAAAATCATTCTATAGAGACAAAAAAAAAAAAGTTTTTAGAATATAACTAAATTAATGCATAGACATTTGCATGACTTTTTATTTTACACATTCTATGACATACCATGGTTTGCCACAACTGTGGGAACTTTGTTGCATAATGGACAAGGACTAGACAGTTACATGCATGAAAAACTGAGGACAACAACAGAATTGACATCTTGCACAGTTTTTATTCTTCATCAGAATGGTTCATTTCAATGTGCACTGCATAAGAGACAGTCCTTCACAACTTCTATGAGCAGACACTAGATTACTGCATGTTTGATTGACACTATATTTTAGTTTTGCATGTTGAAGACTTTTAAACACATAAACACACCTGCTCCACCTGAACGAGACACATGACATACAAACACATCACTTGATATGCTAACACAATGTACACATACTGTACACACTCCTCAACAACCAGTTTTGATCTGATTCAAAGATATGATCTTAAAATCTCCTTACTGATACACATAGAATCTGACATCAAACAATATATTACTGATATGAATTCATAGATGATTGACTAACATTCGGCAACTTAAAATAGGTTCAATAAGTGCAAAGAAAAAGATAAATCATAAAATGTAATACTTCCACATACAATAGTGCTGATTATGCCATCATCATACATATAATTCAAGCAAAAACTATTAAATGATTAACAAAACAAACACTGAATCTCTACTACACTTTTACATTGCAATTCAACCTGCGTACATTTAACGTTCATTACTTTTATGAATGGTTCTGTAATATACGGACGGAGTGATATGGTGCATTACATTCCATTACTGAAATTCATAAATGAAATTAACAAACCATCAAATAAAGATTGTCATCATTTACAGCATTCACACTTATATTGTTCCAAACCAGCATGACTTTCGTTCTTATGTGGAGCACTAAAAGAAACTGTCCCTGTTCTTCTCTGTGCAATGAAAGCTGTCAGCTCTATAAAGCATGTGGTTCGTGCACTATATTTCCAGTCTTCAAAAGCAAGTGTGGTGCGAGGAACAGAATGTCCCGCCGCAGATCTCAAATCTCAAGCGCATATTCAAACTAGCTGCATCTGGTCTGAAATCGTGAATATGCAAATGTGCAAATGAGATCTGAGATCCACAGGGTCTGTTCTGAAAATATACCTACAAAAGACATGAAAAATAGTGTTTATTGTCTCATTATTATTTAAATCTAATAGTGCTTTTTTTGTTGTTGTTCTTTTATGAATTTGACAGCCCTGATCAGATTCACTCTCATCGTGAGAGAAAAAAAAAAACAGCCAAGTTATTCTGCAAAATCTCTCTATTTGGTTTCAACGGAAGAAAGTAAGTGATACAGGTTTAGAAGGATATGAGGAATATGATTAAATGATGACAGAATTATTCATTTCTGGTTTAAAAGAGCCATTTAAGCATGCTGAATGCCCAGAAGTAATTCTGTATTGACTAAAGATTCATGAAGAGCTCATGCTTCTTGTGCCGAGAACCTGGAAATCAGATTTTTCCCAATTGGCACTCAAATGTATGGAAGAACAAAAGGGATGTGGGACAGATAAACTTTGATCACTCTCTCAAAATAATATATATATATGATAAATTTGAGCGTTTAGCACCAGAAAATACAGCAATAAATACTGCCTGGAATCACATCCAAGACTTGGTTTTGCTTTAACAGGAAAGTCTCCAGTGTTCTGGTCCTCGTTTCTTGTAGATATTGATCATTACAAACTGCATAAAATGCAAAATGCAGCATTGATGAAAATGGAACTACACTATACTAAACTTCATTTCCTTCATCTCGATTTTCTTGACTGGTCTAGATCAACACAGATCTTCTGCTGATATGAAATTTAACCAAAAAAAAACATGTGTTTTGCATTGATAAATTGACACAGTAAGCATTAGATCTTGACTGGAGCTCAGGACGGATCTTTTAGTGCACTAGAGGAGCATCACATCTTCATTACGTCGATCACAACACGAAGGATCTTCCAGCCATCAGCATCTCCTGCAGACGTGGCGAGCCACTCTTATGATGCCATGGCGTCTCTGAAGCCCCACACCTCCAGCAGGGCGATCTGGAAGCTCTCGGCACACAGCGGCGGGTTGTCAAAGGTCAGGCAGCGCTCGGTTCGGCCGTGGTTCAGCTCAGAGTCGATGTACAGAGCGTTACCATCACCTCCTCCTTCACAGACAACAAAATGCATCCAATTATAGAGAATCCAGTATTCAAGATTGGCTGTCTTCCTTTCTATAATGTACCCCTCAAATAATACTGGATTTAAGAAAAACTAGGACTGGGCAATAAATGTCCCTTCATACATTCATTATGTTTTTGCTCTGAAATGGTTTCATAAATCAGAGGAAGCATCCTTTTGACATTCAAGTACATTCAAAATATTTAATGCAAGAAACAAAAGTAAAAACCTCAAATGTAAAAGTTGAAGATTTTATCTATCTATCTACACTGAAACAAAATCTTTCACTCAGAAATTGCTAGTAACCCACTGAATTAAATGTGATATTTTGAAATATAAAACCTGTAATAGTATTTTCTTGCAAAACATACTCCAATCATCTGTTTTATCTGGAACTTCAAAAAAAAATTTTTTTTTACAATATATATATATATGATATACATTGTATATATTTTACACTAATTAAACACAATTTATATAAAAAAAAATTATTACATGTGTAATTACCTAATATAAATGACCTCTAAACATTGAACCAAATCATTTATACTTGCAGTTCAAAAGATTTGAATCTGTTCAGAATCGACTAATGAGGTTTACATCAGAGATAATATTAAATCTTATATCATGTCATAAAAGACATATAAATTAAATATATGATATCTCCATCTTAACACTCTCATATGAAAAGCTACTGACATTTCAGGTTTACTATGGATAAAAGCATCTGCCAAATGAATAAATGCAAAATTTAAATGTTTAGGAAAAATTAATAGTCAAATATAAGGCACATCAAATGATCTGCGTTATATAGAATGTTGGTTAATTTTGTATCATATTAAGTCTTCCATATATCAGAATTGAAGTTGAATATTCACTAATCTGTGCAAGAATATTACTGTAAGAACCAGTACTTGTGAAGTAAAGAGAAAAATAATAATAACACAAATCTGATTAGAGAGAAATGAGTATCTAACTGACCGATAATGATGGAGTCGACGTTTCCTGCCATGAACATGGAGGTGTTCCTTGAGTTGAGGTTGAAGTGTCGAGCGGACAGGAACGGGGACAGCTGGGACGGGTCAGTGGCTGGTTTCTCTAGAGAAAGAGGAGCACCGTTGTCTTCGCCAGCGGTCTGGTCATCGCCCGCGGGCTGGGCCGCGCTCGCCAGCTCTGGGTGCTTGATAATGACCCACTCATAACGCTCCATCTCTGGCTTCATCTGAAACACACATTACACACATATATTTATGTCATGTCACTTCTGAAAACACACAACAGCAACGAGCAGAGCGTTCCAGTCATTACTCTTGTGGTCAGGAAGTGAAACCTGAATACATGTTAAATTGTGGTTTAAGGTCTGGGCTACTACACACCGCACACATTCACCCTTATATTGTCCATGCAAGTTGCTTTGGATCTGCTAAATGAAAATTAATCATATAGTATAAGAACACAGAAATTTACCATTTTACTACCTTTTAGGGTTTCAGAGATCTCAATAACGTCTCAGTTGTTCTCCAACTTGCTAATGTTTGACCTGATCCTTCTTTTAATACAATTTAAAATCATTTAATATTTCTTACTTTTTTGATATTTTTATTTGTTTATAAATAATTATTGATGCTCTTATTTTTATTTATATGTACATTTAATTTTTAATCACTTTTAATGTGTATGGTTAACATTTTTAAAAAAAAAAAGTATTCAAAGGACTTTAAATGTATAAAAATTAATCTTGCCTTTCCTTCCAAGATCATCTGATCCACAACAAATGTATAGCCCTATAATTTTACTATATTATAACTATGATTCATTTATGTCCTTTTTATTCCTACAAAGGGGAAACATCTGAGACAAAGTTCATATTTAATAGAAACATAACCAAGAACTCCATTAAATTACCAAAGAGCTATAAAACATTCCTCTGAGAGTGTAACAGGATGAAACGATGATGGATGAAAGGAACTTGATACATTAATGCACTGCACTCTAGTCTAATACTTAAGAAAATAGCGCCACCTAGTGAAATATAAACAATATTTTCTAGATATTCAGTAAAAACTAATACCTTAATTTTTTATTTATTTATATTCTATATCATTATTAACTGATAATCAAATATATTTGATTGTTTATATATGTGCATAAACCAATGAATGTGACATACTCTGAAGACGAAACACTCTCCAGTGCCAAAGAAGCTGAGCTTGTTCCCGCCCCTCTTCCGCTCCTCCCAATCAGTGGACAGGAACGCCCCGCACACCTGAAATACGATTGGATGAGAGGTGTGTCAATCACAGACTAGCAGCTTCTCATCCTGAGGATCCTTAATCCTGCATCCTAGTTCGCTTACTATCAATCCTACATAGTATGCGAGAATAACCACAGATCTTCACTCAAAAAGCTAAAACCACCATAGCAAAAAAAAAAACATAGTAAATGAACAAAGGATGATTTTTGGCCTGAACCGACTGAACGGCTCTATTATAGGTGACGTATTTTGGGGTTTCTGGTTACAAACAGATGAAACAGATTTAATTTTTCACTTTAAATGTACATAACTGAAGTCTAACATAGATTACCTTCACACTCACAGAAACTACAGCATAAATCAACTGAATTTGTGCTAAATTAATAAGCAAAATGACAAAAAGAGAAAGAGACAGTTTTGGTACCTCTCCATCTGTAGTTCTGATGAGCATTAGTGTCGGCTCATATCCCTCACAATGTGAATAAAACCTAAATAAAACATCACAGATATTTATATTTCAAAAACACTAAAATAAAACATCACAGATATTTATATTTCAAAAACACTAAAATAGTTTGAGAAGGTCATTCAGCTCTTAAAGACTGTTGTAAACTGTAAATGCGCTACATAAATAAAACTTCTTCCTCTTTAACTGAGTAATAACTATTGCTCAGAGACAGCAGCTATTACTCATGATGACTTCTTGAATAATATTCTTGAGCATAAAGAATATCTTTCTTTAAATTTGGCATGAAATAAAAGTTGCGATAGTCTTTTCTTCTCAACTGTGACAAGTGAAACATTGTGAAAAAATGTAAGGCGGGGCTTGATTTTGCTCATGAGGAATTGATTGAATCGTTGTGGTTTGCTATTGGTGGGTCTCATGTGATTGACAGATTGTCCTGCTCTTGCTAATAAACATCATCAGAGAAGAGAAGAGATGTTGCTGGTGATCATTTTGAATTAAAGATTATGAGGCACATAAAAAAATAAAAAAAAGATTTATAATAAATACTGCAATATTCCGGAATTGTCCATTTTGATTTAAAGTAAGGCCACTTGCTTTGATATTTTGTTGTCTAATGAAATTAGATATGCATTTTTAAGTGTGCCTTGAGTGTCCTTGTACCGGTTCAGGCTGCAGCCGTGCGTGGACGTGGTGAAGAGAAGCTGTGGCTGACACAAAGCGAAGCGCTCCGGGATCCACGACCAGACGTCTCGGATCTCTTTAGGGCCGACGATCTCAGAGCTGAAGTTATCAGCGTTCACGGCTAAATGGACATTTTGTCTAGAGAGATAAAAAGAGAGAATGCAAACTTGATTTCAAAAATCACCTATTTTTCACTGTGCATCAGTAAAGTAACAACATAAAAAAATAAATAGAAATGTGTGAGGAGGAGGATGATGATGAGAGATGAAGATACCCACCTTCTGATAGAGCTAAAGGACGACACAGAGAGTGGAGAGCAGGAGAAACAGAAAAAACAATGAAATAATGTGGGGGAAAAATTTAATTAGGGAAAAAAAAAATCAAACATGTAATCTGAGGAAAGATGCCAAACACAAAAAGATATAAATAGACATACTTAATAAACAAATACATTTTAATATGAACAGACACAGCCCTAAATAACTCAAAAATAATGATAATAAGTTGATCTTCTCATTAAATTTTATCTTTCCACTGTGGCTCTGTGGTTTCTGTTAAGAAACATTTCCGATTATTATCAATGTTGAACAAAGTTGTGCTGTTTAATATATTTATGGAAACTGTGATACATTTTCTTCAGGATTCTTTAATGAATAAAAAGTTCAAAAGAACAGCATTTATTTGAAATATTATTTCAATATTTTGTAACATTATAAATGTCTTTAGTGTCACTTTTGATTAATTCGATGCGTCCTTCCTGAAATAAACATTAATTTCTTTCAAAAACAAAATCTCACAGACACCAAACATTTGAAGGTTAGTGTAAGTTTATATTATTAATCCGATTTCATGTAAAACCCTTTTTAACTTCTCAAGTCTTACTAAATAACAATTCACCTCATCAACACAACTTTTAAACAAGAAATTCCATTTACCTGTTGTAACTAGAGTGATTTAATACTTTTATAAACAACTTTATAGAGAATTTACTAGATATAGAGTAATAGCCCAGATATGAGTAACTAGAAAAATGTGTATATATATATATATTTATATATACAGAAACGTCCATGATTTTTTAAAGGTGTTATTTCCAGGATATTCCAGGAATATTTACAGGTTTATATACAGTCAAACCAAAAATGTATCAGACACCAGATATTTTTTTTACTAGTGTGTGCAAGTCATCTGAATAATTTTTGGTTTGACTGTAGATTTTTGCTGCGAATATTGTTGATAAAACTGTCATGTCTACCTTTTCTGTTTGACGGTGATGCCTTTCTGCTGGAGTGATTTCTCATTGGCCAGCTGAAGCAGCGTGATCTCTTTACGGCTGAACAGGCGGATGGAGAACGCCTTTTCCAGCAGCTTATCCGGCGTCACGCTTTTCCCGATGTTCTGCACGAAGGTCTGAATATCACTCCTGACCGCCGCCGACTCCTGCTTGGTTAAGGCCGAGCCGGACGCCACACACTGCTTGCGATAAAACTTCAATATCGCCAGTGCGACGCGGTAAAGAACCTTGTACCCCTCCACCAAAAACACGTCCATCACGCGCGCGGCGAAGCTGAAGGGAAGGTCGCCCAGAACCCACCTCTGCCAATCAGAGTAAACCTCCAGCACGTCTGTCGCGGTGGCAACCATCAGCTTGTGCGCAGCAGGGCAGTACTTATGCACGAGGTCACCGAAGGTCATGCAGGCCGATTGATATGCGAGGAACGTCTGATCTAACAAACGCCGCCCGGGTTCGTTGCACGCTAACATGCGACTGACGCTCTCGAAGCATTGAGCTTCATCCGCGCTCCAGTGCAGCAACAACGCCGTCACCGCCGGCAAACACGGGCAGTACGATATATCCGGGAACTGCCCTGCCACGCAGGAGATCACGGCATGCACCGATCCCACGGATTCAGCCTTCAGACAGTAACGCGGCACCGCCATCCCGTCCACGAACTCCGGCAACAGGTACGCGGATGGGTTGCGCTTGCTGTTTGAATTCCCCATGATGTCCCGGTAGACCTCGGCATCCGGGGTGACGGTGCGGCACGGCAGGGCTTTGAGCAGGTGCTGGTAAACGGCTGAGCGCTGGCTGTGGTTTTTGCCCCACTGGCCCGAGCGGGCGTGTTGTTTTAACTCCTTTATGTCTTTATATTCGGTCTTACCGGGAGCCGCGTCGCGAGACACATCGTCCATCTGAGACCAGTCCACGAACACACCACAATCCACAGCCATGACCTCTGACCTCACACGTCAACCAGCACAAAGAAAGAGAGAAAGACGGAGAGAAACTAGCCGGCCATATTGTTTCAGCTGTTGAGAGAAGAAATACTGTCACCTTCATTAATGACAAAGAATGACCATAACAGTAAATATTAAGGATGCCCAAAATGGTGATAATATCCAATAATGCAATGCATTCAACTTTAAAAATGCATCTATTGAATGCAATGTAAGTGCTTCGGTTAAAAGCGTCTGCCGCATAAATGTAAATAATATTAGCATTTTTATCAGCATCTAATTGAATTGGTTGATATTGGAAGCACATATTATCAAGGCTTTTCCATTTCAAACAGTGCATTACTATGTATGCAGAAGTATTTCAATGTTATCCAAAGTTTCTATTGTATTGTACATTCTAATATTTTGATGCTTTGAAATAGTTGTTCTTTAATGGCCAGTATCAGTACCGATACAGACATGAATGACTGATATCATCCAGATAAACACTACTGTTCACAAGTTTGAGAACAGTATGATTTTTTTTTTAAGTATAAAAATGTATACTTTTATTCATCAAGGATGTATTAAAGTGACCAAAAGTAACAGCAGATTTATTTCAAATAAAAGCTGTACTTTTGAACTTTCTATTCATCAAAACAAAAATTTTGGGGAAAAATCACTGTTTCCACAAAAAATATTGATAATATAATAAATGTTTCTTGATCAGTAAATCATCATATTATCCTGATTTCTGAAGGATCATGTGACACTGAAGACTGGAGTAATGATGCTGAACATTCAGCTTTGATCACAGGAATAAAGTTTCTATAAAGTTAAAATATATTAGTTTTTTTTAATGCCCCTGGGACATAAAAGAAATGCCTTAAAAATCACATCCATTGACTTTCAAGCCTCCTGCGAGTCCGTCTGTGTATTTGTGCCTTTCTGACTCAGTTTATTAGAATTTCCCAATTACTCGCTCTGTTTTCTCCTTCTCTCTCGATTTGTAAGCGTGTGCAGACACTAGATTCTTGTACTTCAGAGTTGCTGTGAGGTCAGAGCTCATAAAACGTCAACAACATGACACTATCAGATTCAGGACAAAGCAAAAATACTCTTGGATTTGATTATGTAGCATAATAGCATCAGTGCTCCAAGGGTCAAGGGTCAGGGGTCAAGGCGGGGCTATAATCCATTTACACCAGGACAGGTGGACGACGTGTATCTGACAGGCCGCTGTAGTATCTTAGTGTCAGAATCAGAATCACATAACCTATTATAATAGCATATTATACCATCAGTTGTGTTTTAAGAAAATGACATGATTTCATAGTAAAACACTGATTTTAGAGGAACATTTTCCTATAGTAATCCATAAAAAGTATATCTACTCTTATTATGGAAGTATTTGGTCACACTCTCCGAACTTATCTCAGAGAAGCTATGTAAATAACATTGTACTATAACACGGAAATCAATCAGTAAGTACCAAGGTATACATTAAAGCGGGAGTTTTTAAAAGTTTAGAGAAGCAGAGAAAAATAATAATAATACAATTAAACTTACTTTATTTTATTAAAATAATAAATTGATTAAAATAATCAAATTTCATTTAATAATTAACTAAATAAACAAAAACATGTGAATAAAAATATACAAACAAATAAATTAATTGGATAAAAATAATAATAAATATCTAACAGATTTAATGTAACAGAAACTAGATATTTTAGAAACTATATTTTACACATATTTATGATATATAATATATAGTTGCCTTTTACATTTTAGGGGCCGCTCATATTTGGGTGTCTAAAATATTGCATCCATGGCATCTAAAAGATTTAAAACCCCTGTATTTATATACAACACTTAATTGTAGGCATTGTAAAATCATAATAAATAAATATTTGATCTATTTTAAACAATGTAAGAAGCTTCCAGAAACATTATGTCAAAACGTAATAGTTTTACTGTATTAAATATCTATAATGAATAATAGTAAGTATGATGACGATGCACGTCAGCAGCCAATCAGCGAGCGAGAGAAACGCCTCACGCGCGCGCCGTCAAGCCCACCTGGCACGCGCTTTTGTAATGCTTCCTAATGTCCACAAACAAACACTGCCTATATTTCACGTCAACTTTCAGTGACAGACATAAACAGTATGACACGCACAGCCTCGTTCAAATCTGCCAGATGAATATTTGCCTGACAGATGACGTTATAGATAGCTACTCACGCTATCCAAACACATGCAGCAGACTGACAGCTCTATGGCGTAGTCGGTTTTATTAAACATGTCTTTAATACATGAAGATATGCAAATGAAACGGCGACGCTTCAGATTAAGCTAATGTGAATAGCTCGTGCAGCTAACAGTTAATGTGCAGGCAGTGTAAACTGAACTAACGTTACATGCCGAAGCCATTTAAAAGTCTGTACTGCAGCACTTCAAGTACATGAATCGCAAATAGATGAGAGGAATTAAGGAAATGTCAAAACTGGAATAATAATTTGAATGAAACGTCTTACCTGATTTGCTTTCGACTGTCTGTCAGGCAGCGGGCATATTTGTGATTGTGCGCGCATGCGCAGTGAGTACAGCCGTCACAGTGCACGCTGAGTGAGGAAGAGACTTACAGATATATAGGCTAGTTATATATTAAATAGAGAAAGAGTTATAATTATCTATCTATCTATCTATCTATCTATCTATCTATCTATCTATCTATCTATCTATCTATCTATCTATCTATCTATCTATCTATCTATCTATCTATCTATCTATCTATCTATCTATCTGTCTGTCTGTCTGTCTATCTATCTATCACACTTTAATGATAGGCCCTATATAAAGAAATAATAATAGAGAAATTTGTGTGTATGGTTATAGCCTACACGACCAGTCAAATCGATGGACATTGCTATTTAGTTTGCTATGATAATTCTATTAATATAGTTATCTGTCTTACCCAGAAATACATGGATAGCCTATACTCTTTTGCTTTCTCCATTATGAGAAAAAGGAAAATCCCAGTGAAAGGCCGTCCTGTATCAGCTGACCTGTTTACAGCTTTATGAGCATCTCACTGGCCAAAAGGTTGGGTCGTTCTGGTAATGAGACAACGGCCGGCCTTGTGCTCAACATCCGCAGACACATGACAGTCATTAAGATAACTCAATCAAGACGGCAGTGCACAGACACAGTTCTTGCCTTCCTAGAGTTTATAGACTCACACAACTCTGAAAACATAGTGTTCACCTTTAAATTAACAAGGAATAGGAAACTCACCCTGCAATAATTCACGAAAAGAATCATATAATCTAAGAATATCTCATGCATGGTATTTACAGAAATTATGTTAATAGTTCTGGCATTAGTACACTGTAAAAATAAATTTTGATGATTTGTTTTCACAAGTTTTTATATTTTGTCAAATCAACTTATACTTAGATAATTAATGTAGTTCAGATAGCATCATATTTTGAGTTTCTATTTATTAAACCAATCTCCTTTGTTGTATTAACTAAAACATTTTATTTCAATGAACTCAAAATTTTAAGGCAACCAGGTAACTTACTTTTTTAAGTTAATCGAACTATTTTTTTTTTACAGTGTATGGATGTGGTTGACCAGCAGTTCAACCGAGTAATATAATCCAGCATTATACATAGGGCCTGATGATTATGCATGATAATGCATTGATAATGAGGAACAAGGACAACACGAAAGCAACTCCACACTTGAATACCTGATTACTAATATGTTAAACTTCAAAAGCAGATAAATAATTTAATATTGCACTAATTCAATTGCCTGTTTGGCTGCAAATAAAGTGCTGTTGTTGGTACATTCACTGTTATTCACATTCACGGATTTGAGGTTGCAACAAACATTAACTAATGGACCGGTTTGAGCGGAAATGATTCAGGCATTATTATGAACATGAACACTTGAACATGAATATGAACATATATGCATTCCTCTGCAGCAATAGCAATTGTGTATAATGTTACATTACATCAGCAAAAACTATCTCATGCATGCTTTTAGATTATCACAGGCACATTTAAATAAAGTCAAAGACATCAACAGTTTCTTGATATTATTCAAGCATTGAGGATAATGTGCTAAGTTGTAAACTGAAGGTAATTTCTTGAAGGATAGATTGAGCTTGCAATTTTACTCCACAATCTGATTATGATGACAAATAAAAAACAAAGATTGCATAGTCAAATATATTTAACGGCTGTGAAACATTTGACTATCATTTTCCTCCATTTCATTCTCATTTACAACTTTCAACTTTAACCCATCAACCTTACTTCTGAAAGAAACAGACCAGGTACAAATGGTTGAATTCAGTGACTTCCCCATTAACCATCTATGAATAAGTAATTGAGGGGGGCTTAACATTTACGGAAGCTGACATAACAGTCTTTTGGAAATTTGTGAGCATTTTTTTTTTTGTTGCCATTTATGGAATTTTCAAAATTTTGATTCTCTGCAACCATCTATTTATACATTGGTTCATGTTTTTTTTTTCGGTAATGTTTTAGTTAGGAAGTTCATGTAACATTTTTTTATGTTTTCAGAATGTTTACTAAAATGTCCATAATGTATGAAGAATGATAAAACTGAATGTTTCCTTAATGTTTGCACAACCAAGAATTAAAAATAAATTGACGTTTTGAACATTCAGAGAACATATATAACAAGAACATTAGCAAAATGTTTAGAGCTGCATTACAGCTGTGCTTAAAGGGTTAATTCACCCAAAAAATGGAAATTATCCCATATTTACTCACCCTCAAGCCATCCTAGGTATGTGACTTTCTTCTTTCAGCCGAACTCGGAGTTCATCATATCCAGGCTCTTCCAAGTTTAATAATGGGAGTGAATGGTACCTGAGAATTTGAAGCTATAAAACGCACATCCATCCATCTTAAGAGTAATCTATACTGCTCCAGTGGGTTAATAAAGGCCTTTTGAAGCGAAGCCACGCGTTTAAAAAAAATATTTATAACTATAATCACGTGTTTTCTTTAACGGCCTTATGCGAGTCGAGTGGAGTTATGGGTTACTTTTATGATGGATGGATGTGCTTTTTTTGGGCTTCAAATTCTCAAACCATTCACTCCCATTATAAAGCTTGGAAGAACCAGGATATATATTTTTTAAAACTTTAATGGTGTTTGGCTGAAAGAATTCAGTCATATACACTTAGGATCATGGCTTGAGGATGAGTAAATATGGCCATTTTTGGGTGAACTAATTTTTGTTCATTTCATAACTGATGAATTTTGCAACACTTACATTCCTATTATGTTTAAACAGTCTGCGGTATATGAATAAATGTGACTTGACATTTGAATAAGTAACTCCCCTACTGATAATAACCAGGCTGAGGTGGAGCGTTGCGGTGGGACGGTTGTAGCGTATTTTGCATGTCATGCATTTTTATCTTCCCCTGAGAACAGCTCGTGTCTATAACGCTTTCAGACCTCTCGAAGAGCCACTGCACTTCCACGATGGATAAGTTAAAGTTCAGTCCTTCCGCCCTGATGAGTTTCCGTGGCGCCCTGCACATGATGCAGATCGTGGTGTGTGTGGTGACGTTTGTGGTGGGCTACATCTGGGGTCACCCGTTACACACCTACTGGATCTACTGCATGGTGATCTGGGGTTTGTGTCCTGTCATCACACTGGTCATCACCATACTGGAGATGTTCCTCATCCACAAGCTCCTGAAGTTATGCATGGACTGGGATGACTTCACGACTGGCATGGCCATGATGTCCACGCTCTGCACGTTCTCATGCACGGTGATGTTCGCCAACTTCTACATCTGCCGGAAGTGCATCTGGGGCTGGATGGTGACGATCCTCTCCGCGGTGTGTTGCGCGCTTTACCTCATGGAGACGTTCAAAGATAAATGTGATGCGACACGCTCTGCAACATATGTTGCTGCGCTTCCTGGCTTCATTAAGATTCTGGAGGCCTTCGTCGCCTGCATCATCCTCATTTCCCTCATCGGTTATGTGGGTAAACCGGCTCTGCTGTGGTGCATCGTGGCCTACGCCATTCCTTTGCCTCTAACCCTCCTGATCGTCATCACCAACATCTTGACCAAGTTAAAGAACTGTCTGCCCTTCAGCATCGATTGCTTGACCATGATTTTCCTGATTATATCGGTTCTGTTGTACATCTCTGCTGCGATCCTCTGGCCCATCTACAGCTTCAGAGGAAACCCGCGGCCCAAAGACTGTCCAGGAGACAGCTGCATATGGGGCATCCAGTTTGTTGTGACCTTCATGACCTATGTTAACCTCGGCCTGTACATTATTGACCTTGTCTTCACTTGTTGCGGAATCTGTGGATTTAAACGTTCTTAATAGTATCACTATTGTACACTCTTTAAAAAAAGAGAGAGTTTTCCAGAGTGATGCCATTGGGTTCCCCAAAGAACCATTCATGGAAGGGATTTTTCATCCAAAAATTAAAATTAGCCCATGATTTACTCACCCTGAAGCCATCCTGGTGTATATGACATTCTTCTTTCAGACGAATACAATCAGAGTTATATTAAATAAATGTCCTGTCTCCTCTAAGCTTTATAATGGGAGTGAATGGCTAGAGAAAATTTGAAGCCAAAAAAAGTGCATCTATCCATCATAAAAGTAATCCATATGCGCCGGGGGGTTAATAAAGGCCTTCTGAACCGAAGCCATGGCTTTTTGTAAGAAAAATACCCATATTTATTACTTTATAATCTAAAATAACTAGCTTCCACCAGACGACTGCACGCATACACAAGAATAACCCGTAGTTTAAACAAATAGGGCTGTGCAAAAAACTGAAGCTCCTCTTCTATTTTACAGAAATCCTCTGACATTTCTCTTCAAAATTCGTGACCGGTGTTTTTGTTTTGCTCTTTCCTCTGAGCTTCAGCGTTCGCCATTACGCAGTGTGTCGGGTCAGGGGTTATTCTTCCACCGTAAATCTACAGTACGGTAACTTAAATCTTCAAAACGGTACGTTCGTGATTATAGTTAATAAAGTTTTAAATATGTGTATTTTCCTTACACAAACGCATGGCTTCACTTCAGAAGGCCTTTATGGCTTCAGGGTGAGTAAATCATGGGCTAATTTTCATTTTTAGGTGAACTATCCCTTTAAAAAAAACAGAGCTTTTTAATAATCTGAAAACCCTTTTTCCACTATAAAGAAACTTTTGTGGATTTAAAATGTTCTATGGATGTTAAAGGTTCTTCATGGAGCAACAGGTGCTAAACCGTTCTTTTTAAGAGAGTATTTTAACATGCCGTTGTTCATGTTTCTATATAGTCGGTTGTATTTTGCTCTCATAAAATGCTTGATTGTTCAAAATAAATGATTGTATTTACCATCTGTGTAATTTCTATTTCAATCCATTGCACAAATCTACAAACACACAATTAGAACCTCCAGAACAGACTGTTAGGATCAGAAGCTGTGCATGTGTTCATATTAAAATGCATCAGTTTTAGGAGGAATGGAAAGAAAGACACACATGTTAACATCGCATCAATGATGGATGCAAGAACCAGCGTCACATTTTAATGAACCTGGTACTAAAAAAATACCTTAAAACATGTAAAATAAATAAATAAATGCATTTACAAAAAAAAAAAGACGTAGATTCATGCTACTATTCTCTCAGCATTTAAAAAAAAAACTATTAACAATTTTAGCAGTAGTTTTTTAACTGCAAGAATAAATATCTGCAGTTAAAGTACACTTATCAAAAGTGACAGTAATGACTTTAATAATGTTTCAAAAGATTTCTATTTCAAATAAATGCTGTTCTTTTGAACTTCCTATTTAACAAAGAATCCTGATTTTTTTTATCATGGTTTGCACAAAATATGACAACATTATTATTAATAATAATAATAATTGTGTCTTGAGCAGCAAATCGGCATATTAGAATGATTTCTGAAGATGACACTGAAGACTGGAGTAATGGTGCTGAAAATTCAGCTTTACATCACAGAAATAAATTACATTTTAAATATATTAAAACAGAGAATAGTTAGTTTAAATTTTAAAAACATTTCACAATATTACTGTTTTTACTGTATTTTGTTGCTTTGGTGAACATAAGTAAAATATAACAGCATCATATTTGGGGGCCCTTGACATTAAATTGTTTGTAAACCCTTAGTTTTATTCTGGTTGATAGTAACACGTTCAGTATGAGTCGGCTAATATTAGCTTTTAATGTCATAAACCTTTGTAAAATACTCCACACAACCACATGTAACATTTTACTCATGCCTTTATTGTAGACGAGTGCAGCAATACAGCATATTTTAAACTGTTTTTGCATGTATACAACATTTCCTACATTTAAACTCATATAACAAACATATTAGAAATAAAAATTTAAAAAGTAATTCAAGCCTCATTATTACTGTGATATTTCCTAAACCACTGGATTATTTTTTAGAGTGAAGGCTTAAATCTAGTCCCAGATTAAAATGCACGTTTAAGATGTTTTAACTGAAAGCAACTTGCACTAAGAAATATTGGGCCTATGTCTTAGAATCTTAAAATATCTAAGTGCTGTTTTGTTTCAAGATGCACACTATAATGTTTGTTTCTAGGCACATTTATAAAAGCAACTTAAAAGTCCTAATTTAACTAGGGCCTACTCCTGTCTTAAACTTAACCCTGTCTGTGAAACTCTCATACTATAAAAGTAAATATTGCTCAATTATTAGTTTTCCTCAATTATTTCTACTCAACTTTATTTGTTAATAGGCAAGCCTACCAAATGCAGTTACTCAGATCTACTTAATTTTTTGTATTTACATTTACTCAGTATATGCTAGCCTATATATAATTGATTTCCTCACATTAAAATTGAATCAATAATTTTAAGTGTAAAATTGTTTTACCCAAAAAATTAAGTAACTCATAGTAAAAGTTTTTAGAGTGTTGTCTGTGAAACCGGGCAGCAGCAACCTTCACTTCTACTATAGAAAATGTCTCTTGTTTTCATTCACTCACTAAACCAACTTGTCAGAGAGGTTACAACTGAAATATGAACAGAGAAAAGACACACACTGGAAGTTTATGGTGCGTGTAAAGTCTTTATCAATGCAAATCATGTCGTTAGAAGTAACTGTCCACTTGAGCACAGCTCACACTTGAGTGGTTTTGGACATCAGAAGAAGAACAATGTCATTGTGCGGACTGAGTCTGAACCAGTCTCTCCGGATCCTGGAGATGGTGTTCTGCGCGTTGGCCCTGATCATCCCGATGTTCCGCGGCTCCATGTCCAGTCCGTACGGGATCTGGTGCGAGTTCGTGTGGGTCTTCGGACTCATTGTGGCTGTGGTGATCTTCGTTATCGAGAAATGCCTGGTGGATACACTGATAGAGACCTTTGTGCTGAAGCACACATGGGCCGATCTCTCCTGCGGACTGACCCTTCTGTCGGCCCTCATGCTGTTATCCGCATCTCTCATCTATTGCTGTGTGTTTGTGTGCGCAACATGTATCGCGGATATGATTTGCGCCATCGCCTCCATTCTGGCGTGTGTCGCGTACGTGGTGGACGCGGTGATGTTAAAACTAAAGTGTCCTGAAGGTTATCTGTCCAGAGTACGAGGGATCCTGCGCTTCATGCAGGCGTTGGTGGCCTGTCTCCTCTTCACTGCGGTCTACAGCTGCTTTAAAGGGGTGGAAACCCGATTGCCTGGTGGTGTGATCTGGTGCATTCTGGTCTACGTGGTGTGTTTTCTTCCCACCGTGGTGGTGATTCTTACACACCTGCAGAAGTGTGTGAATCTTCTGAAATGCTGTGATCTCAATAAGTTGGAGCTGGTGTTTGACGCAGTGGCTGTAGCTCTGTACGTGTCTGCGGCCATCATCTGGCCTCTGTTCGGATATAAAAACTATAAAAGAGAATCCATTACTCACGAGCATCGCATTCATGACATCAACCTCGTCACAATCATGACGTATGTGAACTTGGGGCTTTACATCGCAGACCTCGTTTTGACATTGATTGTGTATTGTAAAAACAGGTAGTCAGATGTTCTATTTCATGAGAATATTTTATTACTTAAATAATTCAAAGATAAAGTCTGGTGTTTCATAAAATACAGTGTCTTGCAGGGGAAATGTGATGAATTTTTACCACAATATGGGAAAGAAAATGTTGGATAAAATCAAATAAAATGGGCTGAGCAATATGGTCAAAAGAGGTACAATTTATTTGAATTCACAAACAATTCTGTCTTTCTTTCTCTCCATATATATACACACAGTATTATATTCTATTAAATAAATAAATATTTCCTGAAAAAGACTAATAAAATATAATTAAAAAAAACAGCTCCTGATAGTTGCAAACTGCTATAATTTTTTTTTGTAAACGTAATGTAGTGATGTTTAAACTGTCATTTCTATTCTAAGCAGAGTTTATCTTAAATGATTTTGTATATGTTCATCATTGAAGGACATAAAGCACACTCACGGAGGAGTAAAATGCAGATGAAGACACATTAGCAGGCAGCTGGGCGTACTGTATAAAATCCTATAATTTGATATTATATTAAATGCATTGATCCTAAAAATAAATGTAGGCTTTTCTTATTTCATTCTTATAAGACTTGCATGGAAAAAAACCATCATATTACAAACATTACACTTGTAGACTTTCATTCAACACGTAAACGACTAAAGTCTGTCTTCTACAGTCACTAGCATTACCTTTTAAATAAAATCGAGGTTAAGGTTCGGTTAAATATCCAGTTTTAGTTCTGTTCATCCTCCTCTTTCATCTCCAGCAGTCCACAGAAAGAAATGTAGTGAGAGTTGCCGTAAATGGGTGCTTTGTTGGGGCTTTTTGGCAGTTGTTCAGGCTTCAAAGAGCTGAAGGGGTTTGAGCCGGAGTCCTTTACATGCATCTCCAACTCCACGAATATCTGAAGAGAACTCTGCAGCTCTGCTTCACTGAAGATAGAGAGATAGAGACAGACAGACAGAGAGATAGAGAAAGACAGAGAGATAGAGAGAGACAGACAGAGAGATAGAGACAGACAGATAGAGAGAGACAGACAGATAGATAGAGACAGACAGAGAGAGAGAGAGAGAGAGAGAGAGAGAGAGAGACAGACAGATAGATAGATAGATAGATAAAGCGTTAGTAAAACAGTGATTATTCTCAGAGTTCTGTCCAGCATGTATGAACATTTATATATCATAACATACTTGATCATGGTGAATAAAGTGGGGATATTGTAATCTCGCAGCAGCAGGAGCGTCGCCAACCAATCCTGACCCACTTCCCGTCCGTCGAATCCTGCAAGTAAAGTTCAAAATCAATGAAGATCAATCACAACAGTAATATTAATTCTGATATATCATACAGTATAAGAGGGGATCGTAAGTACACAACTGTTCAAAAGCTTGGTCAATAAGATGTTTAAAAAAAATATGAATACTTTTATTCAGCAAGGATGCATTAATCCTGAAAAACGATGTATCACGGTTTCCACAATATTATGAACATTGATAATGATCAGAAATGTTTCTTGAGCAGCAAATCATCATATTAGAATGATTTCTGAAGGATCATGTGACACTGAAGACTGGAGTAATGATGCTGAAAATAGAAAACTTCTTTTAAATGGTAATATTTCACAGTATTACCGTGTTACTGTATTTTTGATTACATAAATGCAGCCTTGATGAGCATTAAAGTCTAAATCTTACCAACCCCAAACTTTATACTGGTGTGTGTGTGTGTGTGTGTGTGTGTGTTGCGGAGGTTAGTTTGTACCAGGGTGAAATCCAACCACTAGATCTGGTTTGGCTGCTTCTCCTTTCTCTTCAACTTCCTCCCAGAACTGGTGGTAAAGGCCCTTGTAAGCGCTGATGTAAACTCTTCCCCGGGGCCCGAACGCCCTCAGCGGAGGCCTCATGATGGGCCCCTGGACGACCTCGGGCCCCACCATCACCACCTCCAGCCCCTGGTGCCCCGGGAACATGCGGCTGAGCTCGTCCATGTCTGTGACTCTGGCTCCCAGCGTCTCGTTGTGACCGGTTCCGACGACGTGGATGGTGAGGGGCCGAGAATACGGGTCCTTGTTAAACATCCTCAGTCCCATTCCAATCGTCAGGGGCCGAGAGAAGAACTCGCTGCACACCCGCCACACAGACTCACGAAGCTCCGCCTCCTCGGGCCTCGGCCTGCAGCCATTGGTCCAGAGATCTGTCATGTTTTTCCCGGACAGGATTGGCTCCAGACGGGGTGTCAGATCTCCTTGCATTGACAACCAGTCCTTCCAACAACTTACTTTGTTAGCAGGACGAGACCACACCTCCGTAGGGAAAGGAAGATCTCCTATTGGATATTAGGAATGATTTGAAATAAACCTGCGCTAAAAAACAGTAATGGAGGCGTGTCTGAATCTTTATCATCCTCACCTTTATAAAGGAGCCACTCGACGTGTCTGTCCACCGCCGCCATGCACAGTTTACTGCAGTAAAGTTTATGTTGAGGCCAGTCTTTCTTCTGACACTCTTTACTGCAGTAATACACATTCAGACAGCTGCACAAGACAGAGATATAGATGTGATTATAGATGTGAGATATAACATGCAGCTTCGCCTCTTCATAATCATCACGTCATCGTACCGTGTGCATCGCTTTAGCGGACCCGTGACCTGTGATGGGAGTCTCTCACACCGCGCACATATTTTGAATGATTCCTCCATTTTCTCAAACATCTCCTTCGTTGAGCTGAACCTAAGAGGCTTATTGGCCTTGCTGTCTGAAACACTGGAGAGAGAGAGAGAGAGAGAGAGAGAGAGAGAGAGAGAGAGAGAGAGAGAGAGAGAGAGAGAGAGAGAGAGAGAGAGAGAGAGAGAGAGAGAGAGAGAGAGAGAGAGAGAGAGAGAGAGAGAGAGAGAGAGAGAGAGAGAGAGAGAGAGAGAGAGAGAGAGAGAGAGAGAGAGAGAGAGAGAGAGAGAGAGAGAGAGAGAGAGAGAGAGAGAGAGAGAGAGAGAGAGAGAGAGAGAGAGAGAGAGAGAGAGAGAGAGAGAGAGAGAGAGAGAGAGAGAGAGAGAGAGAGAGAGAGAGAGATGTAAAGCTGTGGTTGTGACAAACATTAGTGCCTGGTCTATTCTGATAACGGTGGGAAATAAATGCAAATGAAAGATGAAAATTCAGCTAATAAATTACATATGAAAATTTATTCAAATAGAAAACTGTTTTTTTTTTTAAATCGTAATAATATTTAGCATTATTACTGTTTTTACTGTATTTTGGATCAAATGGTAGGCTATAAGAGACTTTTTCAAAAACAGAAAAAAATCATACCGAGCCCAAACTTTTCAACAGTAGGCTAGTGCATTTATGTCCAAACTCTACACAGTATGTTTAGCACAAATGAATGTTATGAGTCAAAGCGAGTCAAATTAGACAGTTGAAGCTCAAAAACACAACACAAAACTATACATATATCATATGTCAAATTAAACATGACATACACAACATTAAATGCAGGTTCACTTGCTGTAAGATGATAAACATGGTATGTTTTGTGCTGTGAATTAATACATGAAACATCAAATACATGACATTTAAGTGACATTTAGAAACTAAACACTCAATTGTGTATATTTTTGGGCCTATGCAGTTCATGTTAATATTGATAAAGTTCATTATAAACTTTGGCATTGGAAACGACAGCATATCCAACATATACAACTACTAGTGTTATTGCAATAAAGATTGGTTTCTAATAAAGACCATATAATTCGGAGTGAATGTGAACAGAGAGAATCAGTGATTGTTTAGTGTTATTAGCCTATTCTTGCTTTGCAAACCACTGCTCTTTTAATAAAAACAAATGAAGCAGGAGATAAAACAGGAACTCTGAGGAATTAATGTATAAACAGCAGATTGTCCTGTATTTGATTTAATTAGGCTATAAACAATAATTGAGAGCATACGACGGGCCGAAGTGAATGAAGAGAAGCACAGACAGCTGCTGGGATATTTATATCACATCTCAAAATATCCAGCATGCAGTGAGAGACAGCTGAGACAAATGTTATAAGACACACAGCTTCTTTAATGCATGAATATGAGCTTAATGAATTAGGCCACAATTAATCACTAAACACATAAAGAAATAACTAGGAAGTTAGGAACAACTAAATGATAAACTCTTGAACTATTCCAATAAAAAACTAATAATAATACTTTACAGCCACCATGTCTGCTTAGTGATTAAAAACTTTAAAAAGTGCACGTGCGTGTCAGTGCGTAAGGTAAACGTAATGAATCCAGACTGGAATGGATCACGTGACCTCGTCTGTCTTACAGTGAAGTACTAACGTTACACACTTTATTCACAGTAATATTACAGTCAGAGCATGGTTTTAAAACGGGTCTTACCTGCTGGAGTCGTTCATTGTTTACGGTCACACGTTTACAGATGAAGTGAATCTGAGCAGCTGTTAGTTAGTGTCGGGTGTTTTATACCCGCGCGCGCGTGACTGCGAGTGTTTTCTCGAGACTTCTGTGAGACGATTCTCGGGGTGTCTCTACAACATTCTCATCAATCTCTTACCGACAGTGTTATTACAAATAATAAGAAGTCAATATATATATATATATATATATATATATATATATATATATATATATATATATATATATATATATATACACACACATGCTACATATTGGGCTTTCAATGACAGACAGACATGTTTTTTAAATTTTCTTATAAATTTATTAGCTTCAGAATACAACTTTCATATCAAATAAATAATCTAAATTAAAACAGGGATAATACACAATCTAACACGAGTTCTGGCTCGAAAATCAAAACAGACCTTTTGTTTTAAAATTAAAAGCTAATAATTAATATAATATAATATAATATAATATGAGCGAATAAAGAAAATGTCATGGCAGATTTCAGCACTAGAGGGCGCTAAAGTTTAATCAATTGTGCTACAAATAACATCAGTTTTAGATTAAACATTTGTTTCTTGAAACATTTCTTAAAATAAATACTGTAATCGCATAATAAACTGTAATATTTTCCTTTTAGTGTATGTGCCAGCCAGTACCCAGTCAACATGCTTGAGGTAGCCTTAGTATAATCCATTTATTTCCATACAAGATTTTGTCCAAAGAGAAAATAAAAATAAAACTGGCAACCTACCGCCATGTGGTTGAAAAATGTTTGTGTTTTACTGACAGGCATCTTGGGCTGACTACTACATCCCTTTAAGCAGGACCCTACAGGTGTTATCTAGGTGCACAGACCGGTTTGCAACACTAGGGAGAGGTATTCAGCTCAAAGAAATGACAAAGAGGCAAATAGAAATTTCACTCTCTCATTAAATAGACAAATATTCTACTCTTATTCCAATAAACAACTCAAAGGAAATTAAGATACTCTCTAACAGGGTATTATTTGCGACTTTTTAAAGATGTGACTGATGTCCAAAGAGTAAAGACATGTGGTGACTTTTGTGAGAAACGCATTCAGAAAGCAAAGGTCTCAGTAAATCTATTCTTCCTCCTGTTGGGTCTCCAGCAGACCCTGAAAGTATATATAAAAAGCGTTGCAGTAACTGGGGGGTTTGTTTGGGCTGGTCTGGACCTGCTCGGGTTTCTGGGAGCTGAAGGGATTCGGTCCGGTGTTTTTAACGTCCATCTCAAGTTCTTTGAGAATCTGCAAGGAATACTGAAGCTCTGCGTCACTGCAACAAACAGACACAGCAGAGATGATGACTGTAATGGACTGTAGTTTCTGAAACAACCATGTAGGAAGAACATCGTGTTCATATTCCAGGATGTTAATGTCAGGATTCATCAGTGAAAGAATGGTTGTGAAAAGCTTGAAGAATCATTTTCTCACATGAATCCAGAGCTTCAATTCATTGAAAGTCTTTGGGATGTGCTGGGGGAGACTTTACAGAGTGCTGGACTCTTGATGAAAATAACACCACAACATTTATTTCCATCAATGAAATTGGTTTATTATTTCCTGATGAATCCTGACATTGTCATCCTGGAATATGAACATGATGTTCGTCACATATATTTGTTTCAGAAATGAAAAGCTACACACTCCATCAGTTAGAGTTACAAGAAATGAAATAACATTTAAACCTATAAGATCTTTATATCACAATTCTGCCTTATTTTCCTCGCAATTCTCAGTTTATATCTCACAATTCTGAGAATAAAAATCAGAAATGCAAGTTTGTATCTTATACAATAAGTGATTGTGAGATCAAAGCTCAGAATTGCAAGGAAAAAGTCAGAATTGGGAGATATAAACTTGTCCCTTTTTTTTTTTTGCAATCCGTTGCAAAAACAAGCATTCAACTTTCACTTTCTGACACCAGGAAGAGCTATTTGCTTATTTTCGACACTCTGATTGGTGTAATTTTATACAAGCGACTTGCATTGCATTTCAAGGGATATATTTTTTCATGCACTCCCTGGAATCAAACCCATGATCTTGGGTTGGGTTGCATGAAAAAAATAAATCTTATTTCAAAACCCTGGAATATGCATGCCGTGTAAACACTTAATTCGATTATGTCTGTGTGTCACCTACTTGTACATCGTGAACATGGCTGGGATGTTATAGTCTCTGAGCAGCAGTAAGGTGGGCAGCCAGCCCTCTCCCAAACCCTGAGACGCGTGAAACCCTGCGTGAGACCACAGACATCAGTGAGAAACAGAGGACAGGCGCTGAGAGATCCATCAAATCACACACACACACACACACACAGTCTAGCTGGATAATCTCTGTCTTTGTTTGTCTCTACTTTATGATTGATAGCGTGATAATCCTCTCTTCCCAGATTAGATGTGTTGTCATGTGTGTTTGAAGAATGATGGAGCGATGTGTGTTTGTGTGTTCTACTGCATGAATTTTACTTGGTCTACTTGGTCAGTCCAAAATTAATGTTTTGTCACAAAGGAAAGTCAGCTGACACAAATGACCAGCTTAGAAGCAGCATTGAGATACTGTTTTTATTTTGAAATAGTTTGTATTTTGATATTGTACATTTTAATTTTAGTTAAACATTTAGTCATTTAGTTGTGTGCTTTTTTCAAAAAAAAAAAAAAGGTACATCAACTATCTGAAATATTCGCTTATGTAGCCTACTAGCTGTAAGTTTATATTTTATTTCAGTTCAGTGAATGTTTATTTTATTTTAAGTATATTTTAGTGATTGAACACTAATAATTCCTTGAGTTTCAACATTTCAGGAGGAAATAAAGCACAGTCTGGCACAATTTTTACTTGCATGTGTCACTCTGCGAGTGTTAATTTTACCGCTAAGTAAATAAGTAACAGGTCATTTAACAGATGCTTTGATTCAAAGTGACTCACAGTTCACTTATTACAGAGATAATCCTCAGTTAGAGCTCATCTTACATCTGATCTCGCAGGATTAGAACCAGCAACCCTCTGGTGAGCAGCCAGGACTTTAACCACTACACCCCCCGGTCACAGAAACCGCTGATGTTACTGCTAAAATACTGTTCAAGTAGGCTAAATTCAGTTGTTCAGTCTCTTCTAACATGTCCATGTGTGTGTATTTGTGACTGGTTGGTCATTCTGGTAAACTGCTCAGGAATCTCTCTGTTACATAAATCCCTGCTAGTAAAAGTCCGACAGAGAGATGAACTACTACAGCGCTGGTGAAGTGGCACCTGTCTAGTGTCTAGTGAATCTCCCGAAGAGAAACGCCCGTCTGATGCTATAGATGGACACTAAACCCCCACTGGAGCTCAAAGGGTCAAACGTCTGAACACGAAGACAACAGAACCAGTGAAAGTCAAGTCTCTCAACACCTCACACTCACTACACACACCAAATATTACATATTCATTTCAATGAACTGTTAAAAAAAAAGTTTGTAGTGAAATATTTAGTTAATTAATGCTTTTTTTTCTCCAATTATTTCCATAATCGTGCTTTTTCTCAAGCTGATGAACGATAAAAACGTTGACAGCCAATCAGAATCCATTCGCTTTAAAGAGCTCGAGCATTTAAAGCGACAGACGCCATAAACTGGAGCGCGTGCTTTGAATAAACAGAACTATATCGTGCGCTGGTGTGGATGCTAGTATAGTTATCTTTATAGTTCTTAAGTCTTTATCTGTTTGCATTGAGGACCAGTGTTGGTATTCTGAACTAAAACTATTAAGAATTAACTTTCATTCATTGAAATAAAGTGCAAATAAAATAAAATATAGCCTATATTTAGATGAAATAGGCTACTGAAAAACCTATAAACTGATAAAAAGTTAAAAGAAAATGAGAAATGCTGCATTGGCAACTAACTGAAATAAAACAAGTTCAAAGTTGAAGTAATACAATTATTACAATTAAAGCTAAAAAACTAAAATAAATATGAATTAAGAGAATAAAAATGACAAAAGCACATAACTAAAACTAAAATGCAACCTGAAGCTTAAAAGAAAAGATTAAAATGATCAATAAATACTATAATAACATATTAATAATACTAAAATAACACTATTGAAGTCATTAATATGCTAATGCATATCTAAAAGTTGACCAAAAAACAAACAAACCGTAACAGATTTTAGAAGATGTATTTAAAACGTAGGTTAACGACTCATTTTACACTACACATTTTTTGTCTAATCAAATGTTACTCATTATTTTAGTATTTATGCAATATAATAGTATTCCATAATATTTAGCTTTAATTAATTTCTATTTCAGTTTTAGTCATTTTAGTACTTATTCAACTTAAGCTAATTTATTTCAGCTTTATTTAAATAAGCAGAAATGATAGTGTTAGTTTCTGGTGTGTGTGTGTGTGTGTGTGTGTTGCGGAGGTTAGTTTGTACCAGGGTGAAATCCAACCACTAGATCTGGTTTGGCTGCTTCTCCTTTCTCTTCAACTTCCTCCCAGAACTGGTGGTAAAGGCCCTTGTAAGCGCTGATGTAAACTCTTCCCCGGGGCCCGAACGCCCTCAGCGGAGGCCTCATGATGGGCCCCTGGACGACCTCGGGCCCCACCATCACCACCTCCAGCCCCTGGTGCCCCGGGAACATGCGGCTGAGCTCGTCCATGTCTGTGACTCTGGCTCCCAGCGTCTCGTTGTGACCGGCTCCGACCAGATGTACGGTCAGAGGCCGGGAATACGGGTCCAGACAGGACATTTGAATCCCGAGGCCCACGGTCAGGGGCCGAGAGAAGAACTCACTGCACATCCGCCACACAGACTCACGAAGCTCCGCCTCCTCGGGCCTCGGCCTGCAGCCATTGGTCCAGAGATCTGTCATGTTTTTCCCGGACAGGATTGGCTCCAGACGGGGTGTCAGATCTCCTTGCATTGACACCCAATCATCCCAACACCTGACGTCTTTAGCGGGACGAGACCACACCTCCGTTGGGAAAGGAAGATCTCCTATTGGACCACAGGATGATTGACAGAATACTACTTAGCAACCACTCACGACTCCCTAGCAACCCCATCCGCTGTTCTCTCTCACCCGTGTGAACGAGCCACTCCACCAGCCTGTCGATGGAGACCTTGTGCAGCGTTTTACAGAACTTCTTATGCAAAGACCAGTCTTTCTTCTGACAGTCTTTACTGCAGTAATACACATTCAGACACCTGAGACGACAAAGCACACACAAAAACAGACGTTAAAGAGTTCTAGCACTAAACATATTACATAATGTCATTACGAGTCGAGGTTTCAACAGACAGATTAAAAGGTCTGTGCTGTTTTTAGAAGCTGCCCTCATCATTTCAGTACTTTAAGTTTTTATTATGGTGGCGCATCATGTGGTGTGTGTGACCTTGTCGTAAACATTTCCCCTCTGCACAAAGGCTAAAAAAATCAGATCGGGTTTTAAGAGAACAGCCGGCAGAGACAAAAGGAGACATAACCAACTATGTTAAGATGATATCTTATTATAAACTATATATATTAAAAAAATACAATATGTTGTATATTTTATATAACCAAAACTTAACTCTTAGTCTGACTATTGTACACACTGCCCGGCTAAAAAATATTGGATCATTATTGCAGTTATTATTATGTTTCTAGCATGTTATGTGTTTGGCAACAGTTCTTCTAACTCTGATGGAGTGTGTAGCTTTACATTTCTGAAACAACCATGTAGGAAGAACATCATGACCATAAATCAGGAAATAAATTAATTTTATTGATGGAAATAAATGTTGTGGTGTTATTTTCATCAAGAGTCCAGCACTCTGTAAAGTCTCCTCCAGCACATCCCAAAGACTTTCAATGAATTGAAGCTCTGGATTCATGTGAGAAAATGATTCTTCAAGCTTTTCACAACCATTCTTTCACTGATGAATCCTGACATTAACATCCTGGAATATGAACACAGCTTTTTTTTGTCCTATTTATATGTATGTATGTTTTAAAACTAATTTTAAAAAATATATATATAGACTGTATATATTCATATAAAAATAAAAAAAATAGACTGTATATATACACATACAGACACATACACACATACATAATTGTA